>JACFYI010002305.1:409041-420534 GCA_014898755.1 Handroanthus guayacan
ATGTTGTAATTGAAGAGCTTCCAGCTAATGTTGCTGATCTCCTCTAAATGCGGTCTTGGTTCCCTGAGGTTTATTCCTGGTCTCAAGTTAAACTTATTTCCTTATTTCCTAGGTTAGTTTAAAGTGCAATGGACCTTTTTAATTGGGAGATTTTTTGTGCCATTATTTGCGGAAGGACTTCCATCTCCCAATTTTACTGCAGTTCCAAACTACTGTTGCAGAATTTTTGGTTTTGTTCTTTGTATTGTAATTGTCAAAATAACTGCAGATTTGGGTGTTGCTGGACTTAATTTATTATTTGAGTTTTTAAATTTGCATCTTTCTTAATTTCAGCCCTGGTTTGATTTTGTATTGTTCTTATTTACATATACATTGGACCACGGAGTTTTCCTTAGTACCTGTATAGAGGGTGTTTGTTTGGGCTTGCATTTTGACCTTCAAATCTCTTGTCCTCTTCTTGTATGTGTAATTGGCATTTTGACCTTTGAATCCGGGTCCATTTATTTACATAATCCATCTGAACTCACAATTCTCAAAGTCCGACTTTGAGGATTGAATATACGAGTTCGTGTTCTTTCTTTTCTTTTCTTTTTCTTGTTTTGATCTTTTAAGTGATAAAACATTTTTAGAAGTTTGACATAAGTATCAAAATATCTATTACTGTTAGGCCAGTTGACAAATAATTACAATTACCCTTATAAAAAAAATTTGAAATATTACAAATAGACTTCTTGGATAATAAGGTGTAATTGTAATTATATATAAATTTAGGGATTGTCACCATAACTAGTGATAGGGATATAACGATAATCATTATTCAAATTTTAAGAATGTCTTGATAATTATATTAAATTTTAACAGGGTATTGGGATAATTTTTCCTCCCCCAAATTAATGTGAAGTTGAAGATGTCAGCCCTTTCCCATCAGTCAATGCGAGTCTACGTATGCATCCCCTGTGGCCATATCTTTAAACGCAAATATTTAATATCCCTTTCTTTTGTTATTAACAGCCATACGGTTTCTTTAGGGCAAGTTGCACCTTGTTATTGTTTTCTGCAACCTATCAATATGAATGCGGTGTTGCATGCCTGAAAAATGAATGCTAAATAGTCTTTGGAGCATCATATTTAGTAATTTATATTCGACTTTAATGCACGCCTAAGCAAGTGGTATTAAATTTTAGAAAACTTGTAAAGAATGACCAAAACCTAGTTTGGTTTTAGTGTTCAATCCTCACTTGAATTTTTTCAAAGATAAGGATCAAGAGAGAGAAAGTTTTATATTAAAATATATAAAGCAAGTACAATAAGCAAACAAGCATATATAATTAACAGACAAGCTTATGAAACATTCGAAATGGATAATTATAATAAATCTAACACGATTAACATTACTTAACACAATTAATACATAATTAACATAATACAAATTAATTAATACATAATTAACATACATAAGACACAATAGTAGCTGGTTTTGAGCTACAAACTGGATTTCTCTATAGATCAGGCCTCTTAACGAGGCTCTGATACTAGAGCTACAGAGTGTGCTAAACTAATTAAACTAAATAAATAACTACTCTTGATTGTGTATTCGAAACTAGACAATATACACTGTTTGTATTTTAAGATACAAAGAAGAAAATTTGAGAAATTTAAAGCTGTTTGGCAAAGTGAAGTGAGCTAAGATTTTTTTATGCTGTTTTTTTCTCTACCTTTGATCTGAATAGAAGACATCATTTATAGTCAAATTTCGCACTTGAAAATTGGACTTCAACTTCTTTGAGCAATAGTTGAGATTCTTTTCTTGCTGACAGAAATATTGAAGCTTATTTTTACCTGATGTGAACGGTAAAAATTCTTTCTTTGTTGACAAAGTTTGTTCTTAGCTGATGGGAACAGTAAAGATTCTTTCTTTGCTGACAAAGGTTCATCATGTTTCTATAGTTTCAGCTTTTTTCACTATTATCCTTCCATCACTTTTTCAATATTGTGCAGAGTTGGAGAATCCATTATCGCCCAAAAATGACTGTCATCTTCTTGATCGTCATCAAAAGGCAAATTTCTAATTCAAATTGCTCTCAAATTATGTTTTATTGTTCTTTAAGTATTTATGGGATGTCAACTTTCAAATCAGAAATATTTTCTAAAACTTCTTCCACCTCTCGCCATTTTCTTTAGATAGAGTAAAAAGAGTTGTATTGAATAATCTTCTTCCATCTATTACCATTCTATCTTCTCAATTTCTTTGGATTTTAGATCAAAGAAAGATTTCTTCTTCTATCTGTTCTCCTATTGATCTTTGCTTGTCTAATTTTTGAGAAAATTTATACTTTTTCAATGTCCAGATCTGGTATAGCTGATAGAATTTTTCCCTTTCCATCAATTCTAGAGTACTGACAATATTGAATTCCAAAGATATTCTTCTAAATTCTTCAAGAACTTGATAGATCATTTGTTTGATCATAGCAGAAAATTTTTAATATTTCGTAGGATCCGTGGGGTAAAAAATAATTTTACTGACCAATCCCCATTCGACAACCTTTATTTAATCCCTAGAATATTCAATATTTCTCTAACTTCCTCATATAGAGCAATTCTATTTAATTTGTGAAAAGATGGATTATCTACTTCAATCCCTAAAATTTTCATTAGTCTCCTTGCTTGAAAAACTATTTTCGAATTATGATTTCTATTTTCAAATTTTATTGCTGAAATGATATCACTAACAATCATCTATGTTTGTTCAAAATTTTCACCAAATTCTTTAAGTTCGTTAGAGAGTTCGGACATAGCTCTCCTGAAATCAGCTCTTTTTTTTCACTATATGGTTTTCCATATTTTATTCAACGGATTATAAAATTGCTTACTTATTTTGGGATTATAAAAATCTTTTGGTTCTTCACTTCTTACGGGTGCTTAGTTAGTAACTGCATTGGCATAAATATGAGGTACATGCCAAAACTGACTATCAGGATGGTACCAAAATGGGTTGATTTGTGGATACCAAAACTGGTTGGTTGGTAAACCTCTTGGTTTAGAATGGTTTATTCCTTTTAGATCAAAACTTGAACTTCTAGTCATAGACCACTTGTTGAAATTATTCTGCAAGATAAGAAATTTGTTAATATCCATTTGGGTATCTACTAAGATAATCAGTAAGAATATTTTTATTAATATTAATATGAATAACTTCAAAGGTGTATTGAGAGATATAATTTGACCATCTCACTCTCCTAGGGTTATCTTCGACTCTTTTCTTTTTCAAAAAGTTTCGAACAATTTTATTATCTGTTCTAATTAAAAATTTGACTATGGCAAGATAAATTTGAAATATCTTAATGCCATTTTTTATGGCTGAGAGACCATTTTTTCAAAAATAATATAATTCAATTCATTTGGTTTGAATTTTTCAGAATTATATCCATAAATTAACTTTTCAGAACTTTTATGTTCTTTGAGTATTTTCTTGTATTTTTTTGTTCTTTTTGAAAATTTTCAGGAGTTATTGAGACTGTTTTTAGTACTACTTCTGACCAGTTAATTTTGATATTGCTATTCTTCTGATTTTTTTGGGCATTTTTTAATTTTTCTAAAAATAATTTTTCCCATTTAGAAAGATTTTTGACGAATTGCCTACCATAATTAAGTAATAATAATAAGCTTTGTAATTTCTTTAGCGTTTCTAATTTTTTTGGGAACTCTTTAATTTTTGTAGTAATGTGATATTGAAGGATTATCTCTGTCGAACCTATTATTAGTCCTAAGTAATCTATTTCTTTTTTTCTAATTCTATTTTATTAGGACTAAGGATTATTCCATTGTCTTTAAATTTTTTACAGACAATTTCTAGATACTTCTTATGTTCTTCAAGTGTTTTTGAAAAAATAAGAATATTATCAATATACACTAGACAAAAATTCTTAAAGTTTTTAAAGATTTCATTCATCCATCTTTGAAATATTTGTGGAGTATTACAAATACCAACTGATAATACTATCTATTGATAATCCCCGTAAGGAGTTAAAAAAGCAGTTAAGGTTTTAGACTCTCATGTTAATTTTATTTGCCAAAATCCTGACTTATAATCAAATTTACTAAATACATTTGCTCCTCTAATTTGATTAACTAAAACATCTTTTTTAGGGATAAAATATTCAGCAAATTCTAAATTTTCATTTAATTTTTTATAGTTGATTACCATTCTTACTTTTTCCTTTTTAATTCGCTATATTTCATTACTAAAAATGTAGAACTAGGACAAATACTTTTAGTTTTTTCTATTAATCATTTTTCTAGTCATTCTTTTATTTGGGTTTGAAATTCATCTATATTTTTTTTAGTATAGACCATATGTTTTACTCTAATAATCTTTTCATTGTCTTTTAACTTTAATTGACAATATTTAGGGAATTTTTTCTATAGAAAAAGTGAATTTTCTGGAAATTTGGGGCTTAATATTTTGTAGACCCAATGTGACTTTTCTAACTCTTTTATTTTTAGTTGTTCTAGATCTAAAATTGGACAATTATCACCATACTTGACTAGCGCAAAACCTTTATTACAAATAATAAAGTGTGATTGCATCCATGAAATTATATAAGATTTTTTCTTATCAACAAGAAAAAATTTTTCATTAGTTATGCTAATTGAAAAATATTGTGATAAAAAGTTATTTCCTAAAATTATATCACCATGCATATGGGGAAAACATTATAATTTTGGTATTTTAAAAGTTCTTTCACCTTTAAAATTCATAATAATAAATAAAATATTTTTTTGCTTTATATTCTATTAAACTAGTTGTGTTATTAGCATTCTTAGAGGTAATTGAATTTTTCATCCTTTACCATAATTCTTTTGGTATAACATTTGATTGACATACTGAAGAGATTGCTCCTATATCTATAAGAGCAGGTAAACTATAAGGTTTATATTCTAAGAATTCAAAGGTTATTTTTATATAACAATATATTCTCTTATTTTGATTATAAAAAAAGCAAATCGTTTCAGGATCAAATTCCAATTATTCAAATCTAATTGATTTTTATTTTTCTAATCTCCTACTCCCTAGTAGAATAGGAAATTGAACTGTTTTGATTCTTATAGGTTCTTTTTCTTTGGAGCTACTAGTTCCTTCTTCAGAATCATAACTTAATGATTTTCTACTAGCATCTAGTCTAATATTTCTAAAATAAAGAGTATTTCTCGATACTTGAAATTTTATATGTTTGGGATGTCTTTCATGCCCTTCTACAGTGAATCTTTCAAATAACCATTCTTTTGATAGCCTTAGATCATTCCAATTTAGAAATTATGGTTAGATATCTGTTTCGAACGATTTTGGTTCATGAAGTTCAATTATACTAGAAAAATATTTTTAATTTTTATTGTAGTATCACTTATGAGCTGATGAATTGCTTTGCATGAGATTCGCAGGTCATTGTGTATGCTTCCAATCTTGATATTCTGAGTCTGAATTCTCAAGACTATTGTATTTTGAACTCCCTTATCTTGTATAGAAACAAAATGATTTAGTTTGACTCTGAACATTATTTCTCTAGAGCACAAATTTAATTGTATTCCTCCTATCAGAGATTGGATAGGATCATGGAACCTTTTGTCTTGTACTATACAAAGTATTGGGGATTTAATATCAAGTCTAAATAATGAAATAATACTTATTTGTATTATTCCAATATGTATGAATCTGACTCTGACATATTTTTCTTTTAACCTTTTAATCTTATTTTTGTCAAATATTTGGATTTCTATTTGACCATTTTTGAACGGGGGAACAAAAGCCAATAAAAAGAAACAAGGTTACTCGTGTTATTGTTACCTCAACAAAATGTGTTGCAAATAAGCTGCTTTTCTTCTCTCCTCGAAAATAGTTGTTCCTAGTCAAAATAAATTCTAGCATGGAACTCAATTTTCAATGTTAGAAATTTTCATCACATTTGTGTGTGTGTATATATTACTAATTAAAGGCATCGCACAGTCCCAATGCCCGTTGTTATATACTTTGGATCATTTTATTCTTAAATTATAATATTATTGTATGTTATTCGAATAAAAATATATTTTTCACATTCTTAATATTATTGTATATTATTCTAATAAAAAATATTTTTTACAATTTGAAATAATGGTAGGAAGAGCTAAGTGATAAAAAAATAATTATTCGAGAATAATATTAATTACTCTATTATGCAAGAGAGTCCATATAGCTTTATTTTTTAACATTATTATTTTTAGAAAGCTATGGGGATTTTCCAATGTATACCACATTTCCAGCCAAATCAATTTCAACCAATGATATATTTAAAATGATGAATGCCACATTCTTTTTCATATTTAAATTTAGAAATAACAACAGCAACAAAACACAATGATCAATGGTGGAATAGTTCAAATATTTAGCTGAAAAGTACAGAAAGGATAAAACAATGGTTTTGCTCTACTTCCTTTATTTATGATAAATTTAAATTATAAAACCTTATTTATGAACAAATCACATTGTGAAAATAATTTTTCAAGTAAAAGTTTGTGCAACACAATTCAAAGTAAGGTAAATTACAAAAGATGAAAAGAAAACAGACAAAATAGGAAATATTCAAGATTAGCATTTGTTTTGTTTTGTAAATCACTTTATTCTTAAATTATTATATCAAAGCACGTTATTTTAATATGAATTATTTGTTATAGTGTTGTCATAATTAATGCACATATATCATAAATTACTCTATTTCTTTTTAAAATAAGAGAATGTTGAATAGATGAAAAGTATGAACAAACTGATAAAATGAGTGTGTAATATTAAATTTTTGTTAAAAGTGATGATTAAAAAGTTGTCTTTTATTCAATAAAAGTAGAATTTTTTTGTATATTTATTACTTATGGACCACTCTTTTTTTTTTAATTTTCTCTCTAAATGTCATAATAAGTTTTTTTTTCCACAACAGTTTAGGTTACTCTAGTTGTTACTTTATATAGTTTTTATATTATGTTACTAATCTTATCTCATTATATTATTTAAAATAGAGGTGATTCCATGATTTCATCTTTCTTTCTCTCTTAAGTGGATCATGGGGTAGACAAGTTTGTATTTATTCAAATTGCCACATTGCATATTTCCATCTAGATTTTTCAGTTACTTAGAGGCATTAAATGTGATTCTTTCCATATTTTATTTTTATATGTAAATATTAAATTTTTCTTTATCTCTTTATATATATTCTAAATATGTGTCTCTCATCCTCTTATATCACTTCCCTAGAATTATTTATAGTAATTCTCATTAGTTTTCCTTTTTATATCTTTTGTAATTATATTATTTGATAGTCCTAATTTTATATTTTATTACATAATTTCTTTTAACTAAGTTATATGTTATTTTCCTTTTACACACATATATAATTAAGCAAGTAAAGGATTAAATTAAAATATTTTACTATGTGGAAACATGATTTAGATTAATAATCAAACTTATGTTGAGTTTTTAAATTTGAATTGTATGCAATTATATTCTAACAACTGCAAAATCGAGTGAAATTCAACGCAATTATTCTCTTAGGCTCATTTGCCTTGTAGGATAGGACTAGATGTAATAGATAAAGTAAATGATATATTTTCTAGAATACATATCAATCGAATCCCATAATATGTTTGCTTACATGGATTTGAAATAAGAATATCTCATATATTATCCAATTCATTGTTTGGTTCATAGAATTGATTCTTGTGATAATTGATAAAATATCATAATTGGCATTTACACTTTATTATAATTACTTTTTTTATCCCTTCATAAATTATATATTAGAGTTTGATTTAATTTAATTTTAATTCTTTAGGGATAATTTGTCTTTTTCTTCATTAATCCTAAAGATATGTAATCCTTGAATTATGGATCCGGCCCTAGCATGTGAGCCGTGATCTAAGAGCAGTCGAGACTAGAGATAGGGCCACTTATTAATCATCGGCTTTAAATATGTTAACTAAATGTCCAATTAAAATGGATTATAGATCAATCCCATGTACTCCCTCCCACCAAATGAACTCTATGAACCAAGCATAAATTTTCAAGGCTGTAAATACTTTTCTAGAGACAAATTTTCTTCAAACAAAATAAATGCTTCTCATATCTAATTGGTAGGGTTTATTCCAAAAATTTAGGAACAATATAAATAATTTAATAATGGTTATATTTATTATGATTTGTAGTCCAAATATAAAATTTTGTTAAAAACATAAAGACATTTAGTTTTCATTTCTTCTCCATCTCTGTACAATCATTCATTGAATGAGTTGTTTGATATTTTTTATGTATTCTATAATATTTATATCTATTTGATAACTTTTTTGATTATTTTTCGTTGAATCAGGACAAATTATACAAGAAATTTTGATTCTCAATTTTAAAGTACATTTTCAAGTCATCCTAGAATATTTGCTAATCATATTATAATGAGATTCCTATATATATATTTTTATATTTTCGCTAATGTTATTGGTTAAGTTGTTTATTTATTATTATTACTTATTTTATAAATTTTGCAATATTTCTATGCATATAATATTTTTAGTTATTTTTATGAATCAGGGTATTTTATAAAAGAAAATTTGATGTTTCAATCCTAGAATTTTTGCTAATCACATAGTAATCTGATTCTATTTATAATTTTTGATAATTTCATGTAATAATATGATTTATTTTTTAATTCCTCATAATATAAAATAATATTTTATTTGGGTGATTTTTTCCTTGATTTTTATGTTTATTAAACTATAATATATAATTTGCATAAGATTATATTCTTAATACATGAATTTCAATTGAGTAAGTCAAGTAAATTGTTATTTTCCATAAGGGAAAATTACAAATTTAGTCCTATAAGTTGGCACTTTTTCGGTTAAGGTCCTGTATGTTTATGGTCATTAAAATACGTCCTATAACTTTCAAATTTTTGCAATTTTCGTCCGATTTTGGTCGGAACCCTATTTCTGTCACCGGAAATGTAGGAAAATTACAATTTTAGTCTCGTAAGTATGCCACCTTTCACTTTTAGTCCTGATATCTTTGAGGTCTCAAAATTAGTTCAATAACTTATTCCAATTTTACAATTTTGGTTCTTTTTTCGCCGGAGCTCCATTTTCCGACATCAAAATCTGAGCTGGCATATCGGGAGTGCGGCTCGTCATGACTTGGCAACAAAAAATGCTGATTTGGATTAAAAATGTATAAAAAGAAAAAGAAAAAGCTTACTAAGGAATTAAAAAAAGAAAAAACATAATAAAAATGTGTATATATATACACATTCATATATAAGCATACACACATACATACACACATACTTACATACGTATATATACACACATATATAAATATATATATATATATAAAATATTTATTTCACCAACACACATATAAATATATATACACATATAAATATATATATATATATAATATTTATTTCACCAACACACATATATAAGAATATCTATACATACATATATACAATACATAACAGATCTGGGCCGAAAGGTCCAGATCTGGCGCCAGCGAGGGCGAAGGCCCACGATCAGCGGCAGCGGCGGGTGATGGTGGCGGAGCTTGGTGAAGTTTTGTGGTAATGGTGGTGGGGGATGGTGGTTGCGGGCTTAGTGAAGATGGTGGCTGAAGGTAGTGAAGATGGTAAAGATGGGAGGTGAAATGAACATCGTGAGGGGCGCGGGAAAATGAAGAAGAAGAAGAAGAAGAAAGAAGAAGAAGAAGAAGAAGAAAAAGAAAAACAAAATAGAAAAAAGTTAATGTAATTATTTTTTAAAAAAATTAAAATTTATTTTTATTATTAAAGATAATTAATTTAATTTAATTTTTATTTTTTATTTATTTATTTATTTTTTGTTATTTTGGGTATTTAATGTATTTTTAAGTCAAAGTTAGCAAACTTAAAGGACCACGTCAGCAGGAGCACACTTCCGGCATGCCAACTCAGATTTTGATGCCGGAAAATGGAGCTCCAGCGAAAAAAGGACCAAAATTGCAAAATTTGAGTAAGTTATAAGACTAATTTTGCGAATTCAAAGATAGCGGAACCAAAAGTGGAAAGTGACATACTTACAGGACTAAAATTGTAATTGTTCCCTGGAAATCCTGACATGTTATTGTCGGATTGAGGCATTTCCCGTGACAGAAATAGGGTTCCGGCCAAAATCGGATGAAAAGTGCGAAAATTTAAAAGTTATAGGACTTATTTTAATAATCATAAACATATAAGACTTTAACCGGAAAAGTGCATACTTATAGGACTAAATTTGTAATTTTCCCTTTTCCATAATTGCAAGCTACTTTTTTAGTAATTTTAGGTATATTAGTTTGATGCTTATTCATACAGCATATAAATATTATGAGTTTTAAGTAAGACAACATACAAAAGATTCATAATGG
Organism: Handroanthus guayacan; assembly: GCA_014898755.1. Taxonomy (NCBI): domain Eukaryota; kingdom Viridiplantae; phylum Streptophyta; class Magnoliopsida; order Lamiales; family Bignoniaceae; genus Handroanthus; species Handroanthus guayacan. The sequence goes on from JACFYI010002305.1 coordinate 419,495, forward strand.
ATTTCTTTAATAATAAAAATATATTCGTATAATTTTTTTTGGTTAATAAAATAATTAAAAATAGAAAATAACTTTAATTAAATAAATTGTTTTAGTTCAAAATTTTACATAATTCCAACAAATATATATAGATTGAATTATTTAGTTCACATTTTCAACATTTTTACAAGAGGTTATCAAGTTTTCTATAGAAATAATAGAAATATTAGTAGACTTAATTCTATCATTAATTATATCTAGCTAGAATACTTAAACTATAATTTACCTATAATATATTTTTATTTATTTAATTCTCAAGCAAAGCACTGGTTAGAAGCTAGTTTAATATTAGAACTTGAATTGACATTTGATAATATTTGAGTTATTAATATGAAGAAATAAATAATTAAAAAATTTTATTTATTTTGAAATTACGAATATTTAATTGAATCTTATCTATCAAGTGTGTTAATCGGCAAAAAATTCTAAATATTATGATAAAATAATACTTTTCAAAACTTGTAAGAAATGATTTCTATGTAAATATATTAGTAAGACAAAAAGAAGTATTGCTTTTTTTTATTTATTTTGAAAGAAAAAAAGGTATTTCAAAAAATAATTAATTCAAAAGGGCAAAAAAAACAAAAAAATAAAAAAGTGTCCTTCAAAGATGAATGCAGAGCTATGGAAAAGTGAGTTTTTACCTAGGGAAGACATTAGACCTTAGGAAAAGTTACCTCAAAAGCCGGACCCATTCAAAGTACAAAATAAAAAGCACGAAATACAAACAAATAAAGAATAGGCAGAAGAAAAAAAAGAAAATCCTAAAATGCGATTTTTCGTCTGTAAATACGTGGGGGCCCACCAAAACCACACAAAAAACAAAATTCAGTACAAACAAGGCGGAATAATGTACAAGCATTCACTGCACGACCATGCAGAACGACGTCGTTTTTACAAGGAGAAGAAGAAAAAAAATAAACAAAAAGAGGGTCGCACACGGCGAAATACTATTCTCACGCGCATTCCCTTCTATATATAAAGAGAAAAATAAAAAAAAA
>JACFYI010002305.1:428234-443324 GCA_014898755.1 Handroanthus guayacan
TACAAATTGAAACAGATAAAAAATACAGGAAAGAGATGTTTTAAATGCATCTTAAACTCTTAATGTAAGCAGTACGCAGAGAATCATGGTATTCTCCCTTTCTTTTCGTGCATTTGGCTAGAGAGAGAGAGAGATAGAGAGACGTTATTAGAGGGCCACTAACAGGGCAGCAACAAAGAATAATTTATGGTTACGAAATTGGCAATAGGCACAACCAACCTCTTTATACCAATCATTTACTTAGCTCAACTCAATGAAACTTAGATTTTTATGTAGAAATAAGTAACAAGGGATGTTCTCCAATCCACTCGGTCAAGTACAAACGTCTTCTCCAATTCCAAGGTTTCACGACAATGCTTCCCCTATGGTGGCAGTGAAGTGTTGAGTGTATACCCAAGACATCAGGAAAGACAAATTTCAAACAAAGCACTAAATTGCCCCAGAAGAAGAAAAGTATAAAATATTAGAAATGAGGTCAGTGAAAGAACCCTGTATCTTTTTTTATAAGATCACTCATGGATACATCATGTACCTGAGAAACATCAGAATCAGTAGGTGAAGCTTTGGCACGATGCCTTCGAGCATCCAGGACAGCGTGCACATTGACATAGCTGATCACGGGTGTCTAAAAGGCATATGGAAAACCAGTTATATAGCTACAGAGAATGCAGCAAAGCATATGTGAGCACAAAATCCCACTGCATGTATTAAACGAGAAAGATACCTCATCTGCTGTATAATCAGTTTCAGTTTTACCATCCATTTCAATTGTCGCACCATACCAAGTAAAAACCTGATGCGTGCAGTAGAACTTTCAATCAGAACTATGACATTAACCATATCCAACTAAATCTAAAGCAGAATGCAGTAGTTTAAACAGAGCCTACAGTCTCAATACATGAAACCTTTATAATCAATTCTTCGCCTATGTGTGTGAGAGATGCAAGAAAATTGACAAGTATAGGTCTACATACAGCAAATTTGAGCCTCGGAGGAAAAGTCAACCAAATCTCCGATGCAATTTCTGTTCCAAAAATCTCGGCGGTGCCGTTAAGCAACCGGAGACGAAGTGGAGAATCAGGACTCACTTCAACTCTCAGCTCACATTCTTTGTCCAGCTTCACCTGCCTTACTGTTGTAGAGCCACCTGGTGCTGCAGTTGGAGCTACAGTAGGGCCGCCATAAGCCATTTTGAAGCTGTTTCAATCAATTAGAAAAAATAATGCAACTAAGAAAGAGACTATAGCACAATCTTCTGCTCATATACATTCGGCGGTAAAAGATGCGGCATTTGCGGGGGGTCGGAGAAAAGTCGGCAGCGGAGGGTAAAGAGCGCTGGCGATCGGGAGGTGGAGAGAGTCGAGAGACAGGGAGCGGTTTTTAATTTTCTCCTGTTTGTCTTTTTTCTTTATTGGTATTGTCGATTATCTTTCTTTTGGCCCCGTAATTTATTTTAATTTTACGGAGAGCCCTTCTACAAAATTGAATCTGCAAGAAGATGAAAGATCCTTTAATTTTGGAGGATTTAAAAATTTAGGACAATAAATTTAAATTATTATATCACCAGACGGGGTTATTACTGATTACATGCCATTGGGATAGTTATCTTCTTTCACATCTTTTATTTTTATTTTTTTTCCCATTAAACTTGGTCTAATTACAAAAATATCTCATGTAATTTGAAAAAATTATAATAACACCATGTACCATTAGATTTACAAAGAATTCACAGTATTTAAATAATTTGTTACCCTTTTGGAAATTTAATGTAATGCATAGAGATGTCATAGTAATTTTTTAAATTACAAGGGCATGTTGAGACGATCACCCCTATACAACTGGGCTTTATTATTTGAATGTTGTTTATTTTTGACAAATAAAGGAAAAAAATAGAATTAGGAAGATGAACAAATATAGAGATTCAAAAATAGGTAAGAAAAATGGTAGTTGAGATAATGGGAGATGAGGAGTTGCAAATAAATAAAGTAGATGTAATCATAGACTAAATAGAAAAATAATTATAGTAGTATCGATACATATATTATTCTTGAGGTACATTCTCCGAAATAGTAGATAAGTATTTTCATAAGAAAAAGAATACTTTACGTAAAACTCTCATTTTAAGTTTCATTTTGGTTATATACACATGTAATTTCTACATCAGTAAGTTCTATTTAATTATACCATTGTGCTCAAGGGATTCATCACACCCGAAACACTACAAGTAAAAATATTTAACACCATGCATAAAATATTATACGAGAATCAACTAATGGAGAAGGCACCCTTTTGTGCATCAGCATGGAGAAGAGTGTTTGAGTTAGAAGTGTCTCTTGAAAAGTTATCAGTTTGCATCTTGAAATGCCTTAAGGTATTACTAAATCTAATGCCCCATTTTTCTAAAGGTCATATTCTAGAGTTAGGTATGCATCTCACCCCCATTAGCATTCTTGTTCTTCCAATTCTTGAATCCAATATTTTAAATAAATGTAGACTATTCAACAACCTGCAGATATTGGTGCAAGTATTAGTCATCCGTACCCGAGTCATCGTCCAACGTTTCATCATCTTGAAACCATCCCTATAACATAAAAATTTAAACAAACTTTTGCCAGAACATTCTTACATAACCAAACAAGTGTCTATCAAAACAGTGTTGGCTCTTCAAGGGTTGCAAAAAGTTGAACAAAGATAAGGTCAAGAGACAAGAAGAACTCTTGACAAAATGTACAACCCTCAAAAGGGACCCAAAGGGAGCCACATCAAGAAGCTCCACCAGACAATCCAAATTCATATTGACCTTTTTCAAAGAAAAGTTCAATTGCACCAAATAAAGTTCAATCACATCAAAGAATTCCAAGAGAGGTGCTTCCTAAACAAATACATGTGATTCGCAGTTAACAAAGTCGCCATCAAGTAGTTGTCGTCCAATAATTGGATCATCGGCTGACAGTAATGCATAAAACGATAACAAATTATTGACCAAAATCGAACCCTAAAAGATGTGACTAGCTCCTAAGAGAAGAGTTCATAGACAAAGTTCATTAAGTATGTGAAAATCACAGCTATAACCAACTTATATTCAAGAATTTGCATACAGAAGTTGGATGAAAGTTGCTTTAGCAGTATGCCAACTATAGTTGCTTCTACGATAACATAACGTACTTTGTTTTGATGGGCCCATAATTATACAGTGCTGATGCCTTCTATCATCATATAAGGTTCGTAAGAACTCTTAGCATTTCACAGCATCCAAAGTGCTGAAAGTGACAATGTGACTGGAAAATTATCAATCATTGAAAACAGAAAGTATAAATCATGCTGGGATTGATGAAATCACAAAGAATTAAGAGGAGCACTCTTTAATGCATCATTATGTGGTGGCCCCGGGAGAACACTCTAACAAACAAAGCAATCGGTATTAATCACGTCGCTTGTCTATCAGAAAAATAGGCCTACCACAGAAAAAGAATTTCATCATGAGTTTATTCCCGTTGGGTAACTACCAAGTTGCTCCATCTGCCAGCTTTCATGAGGGGCGACATGGTCATCGAACGGGGTGTATTGCTGCAAGTTTAAATCAGATGGCCCAGAAAAAACTTTAGTTGCTAAATAATAATTGAATACAAATCAGCATATACAGTGACAGAATCGTGTAGCGCCCTGGTGATCCAGTAAGTACAATAATCTTATGCAATAATGCACTTACAGAAGCTTTAATTTGATACTGTTATGGTGTAAGCCAGTAAAATGAGAAAATGAAGGTAACAAGGAAACCTCATGTAGTTATTACTACTATCTCAACAATCTGAAGGCAACTTAACTTTGGTGAAATTCCGATCACACAATAGTTTTGGAGGAGAAAAGAAACGCAGTTTGCCACTTGAACCCGGTGCATGTTTACTCTTCACAAATTGAACTTTTCTTTTTGACACTTTACTACCCAAACTATCCCCCTTTTTTTCGGTTCCTTCTCTTTTCTTTTCTTCACCTAAACATGTATAAGCCATTTATGGTGAAATGTTTCACGAGGTTCCATGGTCATGTACGAGACTTGTTTTAAAGGTATCATGTGATGAGATCTCAATGGAATCTTCTGCTGGAATTGCTCATATATGGCAAGGTAAGAAATATGCGTAGATTGATGGTAAAACGTCACAAAAAAATCTCAGTTGGCGAAAAGTAAAAACAAGCATATTTTGGATGGCAAAATATTTTTCTCCCCATAGTTTTATTGACCTATCTTTTGTTATTACTTATTAGCAACATCTTCATCATGACATACTTATCGTTGTTAAATAATTCTACTCACGAGGTAAATCCACAAAGACTTATTCATCACACTAATTTAAGCAGAAAACACTCTCCCAATGTGAGACTATACCGAGGTCCCAGAAAGATTAATAATTCGATAGAATTACAAAGTCCAAAGTGACAAATTACCTCCATCTTTGTTAAAAGCTCGTTGGCTGTAGGAGCCGAAAGAACTATGTGCCTAGCACCGGGCTTTATGAAGCCTTCTTCGACACCCTTGTCAAATAACGTGAGCAAAGGGTCGTAGTAGCCATCAACATTGAGCAAACCTACCTGTCCATACAATCCTTCGTATCAAAAGAAAATAATTGACTTCATAAAATGTACAAGATGAGGGAAGATGCATCACCGGTTTTTTATGGATTCCAAGTTGTGCCCAAGTTATCATCTCCAATAACTCTTCCATGGTTCCATATCCTCCTAAAAGTTCAAGAAATCGATAGAGACGAGCTATAGAATAATCCAAGATACACTAATTTATCTTAGAACGTAGGTTTCTTTGATTATTACCCGGAAGAGCAACAAATGCTTCAGCCTCCCGAGCCATTTCAGCTTTACGCTCATGCATGTCAGAAACAATTTTCACATCTCCGACAGCTTCTCCTGATATCTGTCCACAAAACTCATATCCATAGCGCCTCTGACTTTTTTTTTCTTTTTTCTTTTTTTTTTAACTTAACTATTTTCGTAGCAAATCACATAGAAACAATATCCATCATTGGAACGAGAGATTTCCCTTCATTCATCTTCACAAAACTTAATATGTCGATCAATAAAATCTATAAATAACAGTAGACACAATTGTAGAAGCAAGCTTGAGAAAAATTAGCCACTTAAGTGTTGTGCTAAGAGGAAAAAGTGTCAATGAAACCCCACAATGAGCCCTAAATTTAAACAACAATTCGGATATGTAAACCGAAAATAAATAAAACCAACTTAAAATGCAGATTATATAGACAAGATAATGAACAGAAGTTGCATAATCTATGAAGATATATACCTCGATCGGCACTAGAGCTTTTGGGATTACTCTGCATATTAAAGCCATAAGCAACCAAGTTAAAGCTAAGATATATTAATCCAGAGAGCCATTTTTAGTTCAAGAAAACATTTTCACAGGCATTTTCCATAACCCTTACCCAAGAACATGACAACCACCACCATAAACTCTCCTGGATATTAACCCCATTAGCCCAACACTTCCACCTCCATACACCAAGTTTATCTTCCTATTCACCTGCAATCACCATCAATTTACCTCTTTATTAAAGTTTGAAAAAAAAATAATAATAATAATGATAATAACAAGGGTAACAATATTATACGAAATTTCAATGAATTATAAGTTGCAATAATTACAAAAATCAAATTATGTGACTATCAAAGAGATGTTTTTAGGCTTAGGCAACATTCCATTGGAACTTGACTCTTACAATTTCAACTGCAATCAAAATGATATAAAAAAGCACAAAATTGGAAGATTTCCAATCCGAAGCTGAAGACAACCAGTTACAAACTCAAGAATCCCATTATCAACCAAGCAAAGCAGTCACCAGAAAGTCAATATTCTGTCAACCATGAAGAAAATTTCAATCCAAGATTGACCTTTTTGCCAAGAAAAAACTGGAAAATTGACAAACCAGTTCATTTCCCAAGTCAATAGCAGCATCACTGAACACTTTTCTGTGGCCCGGATGACTTCCACAGAACACGCAGATTTTCTTGAATTTGCTACCGCTCCTTGAATTGCTTTCCATTCTAACTCAATCCTCTTACACGGCCAAAAATTTTGACTAAAAATGAAAGCTAAAAACAAACACTCACAGTCCCACACTTGTCTTACTCCTTTATATTATATTATTATATCACACACACATATGTGTGTGTATATAATATATATATATATATATATATTAATTTTTGTTTTTACAGTATAAGCCCGGATTTCAACAGCAAAATGATACAGACAAGACAAGAATTAAATAAAAAGAAAGAAAGACAATCCGGGTATTTCTTGATTCAATGAATAAAGTAGTCTAACTCAAGAAATCAACAAAGTTTCTAGACGTGTGTGCGGCTAATGTGTGTGTTTGTGAGACTGTGGTTTTGCAAAACTGGTTTTTAATTATTAAAGAAAGCACGCATTTGCAGCCCACAAACTCTATGTCTGTCGGCTTTTAAAAATCTGAGTAAAATATTTGTGTTTGCAAATTAAAAGTTTGAATGACTCAAAGATCCGACTTTTTGGCATATCAATTTTTTTTCCTTGTAGTTTATTAGTAGCCCATATCATAATTAATATCTTTTTCTATCCTTTCTTATTGCTATATGTAAGCTTATTGGACACATATTATAATTTACCAAATAAATAAACATTTTACCCGTCTTGCCAACCCTACTTGATTTTACATAGAATTATCAAATTTGAGTTCGTCTTCTGCATGCATTGTAGCTTTCTCTGCATTTTGCCATTATTGTTTGGTGGGACCAGTGGTGGATTTAGGCAGTAATTTGTAGGGTCAACTCAATTTACCCCACTTGATCCCATAAATTTTTTTTATACATAATATGTGTAAATTTTATTTTTACTAATTATTAATATTTTGGATTTAATTTTTATTAATATTTTAATAACGCTTAAAAAATTTGGGTGAGATAATTTTTAGTGTTTTTGTATGCTTTGATGCGTCAGAATGAGGTCATAATTATTCATAAATTATTTACTATGAGTTGGGTCATAATGTTTTCCCTCGTTGGGTCGGGTTTAATTAGTGGGCCTTGTTTGCTAGCCCACAGTATTTTAACCCAAAAGGTGGGAGCCCAAATGTCCAATTCTACTACCCACACCCACCTTCACCCCATAAAATAAAATGAAATATTTTTTTTTTTATAAGCAAAATAAAATGAAATAAAAAGTGAAGATATAGTATATTTGAAATGATTTTATTTTGACTTAAAATAGCTTTCTAATTATTCTGGGACGATTAAGATATTCTTTAGAAGAATATCGACTTTGATGGTGATTATGCTTAGTCTAACTTATGAGGTCAAATTAATATATTATACGAAAAATGTTTGAATTTTAATGAGAATCATCTTTTATTAAAATAAAAATATGAAAGATTTAAGTGATATTAATAAAATAATCAATAATAAATTAAATTATGGGTGCTGAACAATGATCCATTTGATGAAAAAGATAGAGAATTTTTGGTTCAATTCTCTGCCATAGTAAAAGAAAAAAAGAATCTTAAATTATAAAATTAGAAACCCCTTATGTTATGTTAATAGACTCTAATTTAGGTGATTAATATAAAGTCCTACGATTATGAAACTCTGGATTCAAATATCACACAAAAATGATTTTTTATCTATTTTTATACAATAGGTGATTAATATAAAGTCCTAATTATTATATATAATCCACGGCAAAAAATTTTACTTAAAGGGCTTTATTACAAATTCATTTTTGCAACTAAAATAACTAATTTAACGGTTAACATCGAGGGTATGCAAAGCCCATCAGCTGTTAAGGCCTAGAATAGGGTAGCCCAACAAGTAACCACGTGAAGGCCCATTCAGAGTCCTAAAGTCTCTCTTGGACTGGGAAGGACCTTTCCGCTCTCCTTATATATTGAGAAAGTCTCCTTGAGAAGCCCTCGTAACGTGAGGAACCGTCGACGGAGTTATTGTGTTTGTGTGCGTTCTTATTAATTTTGATCTCTAAAACCTAATTTCTATCCTTTCTTATGAATTTGTGTGTTCCCTTTGTAGTTCTTTTCGGAAATTCTAGGCGAAGAAAACTAAGCCTGATTTTTTATTTCTCTGGATTCTCTCATGGTATTGGTTCATTGCGCTGGATAATTTAGGCTTACTGGTACTCCCATGAGCTAGGAACTGCTGGAAATTCTGGATGGGTTTTGATTTGTTTGACTGTTTGGTTTTATTTTTTATCTTTTGTTTGTTTGCCATAAAAATACTGGGCATGTTGATGGTGCTAATCCACAACACAGAGGCGTGCATGATGGGAAAACCTCTGGGGTCAAGTTAAAGATCATCGATGCTTGACAGTGAGGAAGTACATGTATAAAGTTCCGTACGGGTAGTTGGGGAATCAACATGATCGTTTTAAAAATGTAGACAAAATTGATAAAAAGATTTTTTCATCATGCTCTTTTGATGATGAATTATGAGAATGGGTTGTGAAATAGTAGATGGGCTTCTAAAATAGTTGTCTTTCTTAACGTTGTGATATTTATAGGAAATTGGAAACCGTGACTAATTGTAAGGATGTATTTCCATAGTCAATGGGTGGGAACATGTTTTAATGGCAAAACGGATTGGTTTTAAGAAGTTGGGAAGTTAAAAGAGTAACTTAAAGAGAGATGTTGACGAGTAGTTGCTGGTAGAAAGAAATGGTTTCACTTTCTTGTGGTGTCATACCTGTGAATGGAATTATCGAGTTTTGTAGTAGTTCGTTGATACATGAAACAGAAGCTTGTTGATAATATTGCTTTAATGGTTAAAATATTCTTACGGGTTTATTGCAAAATCTTTGCCTCAGATAAATCATTTTCTTACAATGCCTTTGGAATGAAGTAAGAATTAATTATGTACAGGTAAAGTTACGATGTGTTTAGTGTGGGCTTTATTGACCCATCTATATGGAAAAAGTGGAGACTATGTATAGCATTAGATTATCTTTTCTTGAAAACACCAAGATATTTGTCCAGTGAGGTTATAAGCAAATATTCATAATATAATCATAAGTAAGCATTCGCAGCAAATATGGTGGCCTGCAAAGAAGAATTAGAGATCTTTTGAGCATGACCAATGTATATGATCCCTAAATTCACTGACTTTTCTTTCATGTAGTATGTCTGTTAGTGGTAAATATCCAGTCTTATCTATTTAGTGCTTTCTAGTAGCTAGAGTTTTTTCATGCTTATCCTTAGTTTGGATTATCAGATCACCTCTATGTATGGATATACAGAGTTATTAGGCCGTTAATAACATCAGCAGCAATGATTGGTTTTAGATCTGTTCTAATCTTGTGTTTTAACCTATTTTGCAGACTGATGATGTGCTTCCGGGCCTAGAATAGCTGGGTGTTCAGCAATTGCAACCAAAAGGTCCAAATATTGGTATATTTTATGCATGCGTTTCTTTAAAGTGTAATCGGTATATCACATGAATACTAAATTGGTATTGGGACCATCTATATGCCAACTGCATGGTCATTTTGTAGATGAGAACCTTCAGAATTTGTCGTAAATGTTCAAGAATTTTCCTTCCACACGCACTAGCTGTTATAGCTTCATATATCTTTTGACCAGCTGAAACAGTTTACTCATGGTGCTCTCTCATGTACGTGGAGTGCAAAAGCCAAGATTTGTAACAGAATTCAGAATCTACTTAATCGAAGACTTTTGACTTACCTGTGGGTGATGTTTAACTCACTCATGGAGTAGGCAGTTTCCAGCTTCTGCTGTCATTGTGCCACTTCGTTGAAAGCTGCTTTTTTGGAATCATGTTTGTTTTAATTTACAAAAACATGCATGTCTAGAAGTGTATCATTAACATATATAGGTATTTTCACTGAGTAGTTGATATTATTGCAGCTGCAAATACTACCATTCACATTGTCTTGACATTCGTGAGGCCACAAAGAAAAAGGTATTTTTCTTTTGGTTTATTTAGTATTATATTACCTTGTTTAACAAATAAAAGGTATTTTATGATGTCTTACTAACTGATTCAATTCCACTAGTAGCTTCTTTTAGTTATTAAATTGATCACTATTTAATAACAATATGTGCTGCTTTAGCATGTAATACTAAATACAGAAGCATTATTTAGGTCTTCCTGAGACTATCTATTAAACACGTATTCATTTCCAACCGGATTGATGATCTGTTTCTGCGAGTTCAACTTTTTTCTTCTATTTATTTCTACAACAATATTTTTGAAATTAGTGAAAAATGCAGAAATAATGAACACCGGCCGTAGTTGGATGTGGCAACGTTTGAATGAAAGAGGTTATCTTACCGAAGAATTTATGCAAAGGGTTGAGGAGTTCTTAAATTCCGCCTTTGATGATCCACAAGTTGCATATCTCGGACAAATCAGATGTCCATGCTCTAAATGCGGCAATAGAGAATTCCTTAGCCGAATGGACGCACACATTCACATCTTAAACAATGGGTTTTTTGGTTACACAACAAAACGAGTCAGTCCTACGATCTCAACAGAAGAATCTTCTCACAATGATTCCGATTCAAGCAAGGGGTATGGTGATGGCTCTGAGTGTGAGTCTGGACTTGCTGACATAACCTCAGTCCTCAAGAATCCTGTATGTATCTTTTATGCTACCTTTTGGCTTTTTCAAAATTATTTGATATCGTAGAAACAATTGTTTTGATTCTTATAACAGAAATCATTTCTGTATGTCATGTTTGCACAGGAACAAAAGATTGCAGAAACCGGTTGGAGCGGCACCTCTACCCAAAACTTATTTGATCGTTCTTCTTGGTGTGATGAAGTAACTGGAAGTCCGTCGAAGGGATGCTTGTATGGATATGGCCGATATTCTGAAAGAGTTAGCGGAGACTTGATTGCTTCTAGATTTGGAGAGCATGATGAGAGAATAAAAGAGTTATCCAAAAAACTTGATGATATGCATGCTGCCACTCTTAAAATGCAACAAGAGTTTTTGAGAAGACAAGACGAGAATAAGAGGATGCTTAAACGGGCTCTTGATGAGAATCGAAAAAGGGAAGAAGAGGCTAGGGAGAGAGAAGCAGGATTGCAAGAGATGGTCCGTAAATTAATTCAGGATGCGGGGTTCACGAAGCACCAATATGCTGGTGGATCTGGCCGAGATTGCAAGGGACGCTTGTATGAATATGGCCGATATTCTGAAAGAGTTAGCGGAGACTTGGTTGCTTCTAGATTTGTAGAGCATGATGAGCGGATTAAAGAGTTATCCAAAAACCTTGATGTTATGCATGCTGCCACTCTTAAAATGCAAGGAGAGTTTTTGAGAAGACAAGACGAGAATGAGAGGATGCTCAAATGGGCTCTCGATGAGAATCGAAAAAGGGAAGAAGAGGCTAGAAAGAGAGAAGCAAGATTGCAAGAGATGGTCCGTAAATTAAATCAGGATGCGGGATCCACGAAGCACCAATATGCTGGTGGATCTGGACCTCGGGAGCAACATGATTTTGATGGGAACCAGCAGTAACTTCGGAAGATTAATTTTTTGCCTTGATTAAATCAACAAAGTTTCTAGACGTCTGTTTGTGAGACTCTGTTTTTGCAAAACTAATTATTAACGATTAAAGAAAGAAAAACCCACCCAAAAAAAAAAAAAATTCTCAAAGCAAGCTAACATCAAATAGTTTTCTAATTATGCTGGAACGATGAGGGGATTATGCTTAGCCCGGTATATGAGGTCAAATTAATATGTTATAAGAAGAATGTTTGAATTTTAATGAAAATCATTTTTTATTAAAATTAGAAAACCTTTATGTTACGTTAGGAGTCAATAGACTCTAATTTAGGGAGATTAATACAAAGTCCTAAGACAATGAGATTTTTGGATTCGAACATTACAAAATATGAATTTTTATCTTTCTTTTATAACAAATAATATTGTTGATGATTATTTTATATGACTCCTGGTGTAAGGTTTTACTTAAAAGGCTTTATCAAAGCAGCTGAATCCCACAACGAAAAAATTGAAACATAAATTCATTTTTCCAACTAAAATAACTAATTTAACGGTTATCATTGAAGGTTGTACGTACGTATTATTAGCTAAAATGGGATTGCTTACAAATCGCTTCCCTGAATTCAAGCAATCTGTTTCGGCAAATCAATTCAGAAAAGAACAACAATTTCAAATTTATCATTTCTGAAATTATTTCTTGCATGAAAAAAATACTTCCATCAACCTTCAAATTTCCATTTTCATCTTGATTTCTTTGTTCCTCCATCCTCCACCATGGGAAGAAAATTAGGTAAGATATATAATCATATCATAAATACATAAAAATATATTCATCGCCATCATTAATTTAATCTCATGCATTTAATTTCCTGCAGTTTCATTCCTCTGCGGCGGTTTATCCCGCAAAAAATCGCCACCGCCTGCGGGGAACCCCGTTGAGGAGAATCCGAAAATCGAAAATTCAGACGCATCGACAAAACCAGGGCCATCTCTCTGCAGCGGCGACAGCCGGGAGGACCACCGTCAACCACCAGCACACGACGAGCAACAGCTGCTGCCCCCGCCTCCGGGAAGGCAGCAGCTGAGAGCCGCCTCCTGCCACCACCAACACCAACGATCGAGTTCTGCTGCGTCAAAGCTTATGTCCAGCATGAGCATGAGGGCACTGGGAGGCGGGGGTGGATCCCGGCGAGAGGAGAAGAAGTTGGAACATGAGGATTCAATATGGAAGAAGACGATAATATTAGGGGAAAAATGTAGGATTCCGGATGAAGAAGATGATGCCATTTTGTACGATGAAAATGGAAACAGAATTTCTACGTATCATCCAAAACATAATGGAAATTCTATGTCTTTTTCGAGACAGAATTCTTCGGGTACCGATATGGATGAGGAGACTCACAACAGGGAATTATCAAGAAAGTAGGTATATTATGTAAATTCTTCTATTATTATTATTAATTTTTTTTAACTTGAATTTTATTGTACAAATAATGGGTGTTCATAGCATAAATATGGAAAATATATAATTTCTTTTCACACTAAAATTTTAATTTCTTAAGTTGTTATTTTATGATCTTAACATTCCTTGTTTTAGATTGTATATCTCTAGATAAGATGACAGATTTTTTATTCATTTTTTGAATATGCATGATGATGTATTGTTTTTTTTTCTCCAAGAAAGACTAGAATTGTAGTTATTCGTTAATTTGATTATAGAAACACCTCATTTTCTTCATAGATTCCATAAGATACTCACTGAAATATAATGTGGAAACTTCCTTGTGATTATTTCTTATAGTTCCATGATGAATGAATGATTTTATATCAAAAGTTGACATTATTGAAATAAAAGAAACGTGCAATATTAAATATCTTCAACAAATTCATATGGAAAATAATTTGTTTTAGTAGATAACACCAAATTAAAAATTTATGTTTACACCCCCCGCCCACCATGCTTTAATTATTTAATAAGATATGGAGATAAGTATTCAAAATTAGGGGCAAAAAATATAAAGCCAAATGGAAAATGTACTAACGAAGATATTATTATATTCTTATACGAAAGATATTTCATTAGTGATAAAATCACATATATTAATAGTTTCACTAGTCATCAACATATTTTGCCATTATTTGCACCACTTCTTTCTTCCCTCCAAAACAAGAAAAAAGTTCCTAAACAATTTAAACAACAAATCCCATTGCAACAAATAATTATAAAAAAAAAAAAGAAAAACAAAAACAAAAGACAACTGTATTAACAAAAATGAAGCTTTCTCTTCTTACCATATTCTTGATTTTCCTGACACTCCTAACAAATTCAATCACATTTGCATATCCTAAAGCAACAATAACAGATGAACTCATAAACAAAATATGTTCTCAAACAAAAAACCCATCTTTTTGTCTGAACAATCAAAAACCCTTAAATCGCAAAAGACTTCTTCCCAGTTCTATTGCAGCCCTTGGGGCAAGTTCAGTCAGTAAAGGCACTCTCACATGGTAATTCAACCGCGGCCCTAATTTGGGCACGTTATCGTGCTATAGCGGAACTTAGGAATGAATCGAAACTAAGATTAATGTATTATACATGTTTCGTTAAATATAATGATGTAATGAAGCATCTCAAAGAAGCTAAGAGATTTATGGCGTCTGGGGTTGAAAAATCTATCAAGAATCATATTTTTGTGGTTGTAGATAGGGTTAGTTTATGTGATGATGAATTGGTGAAGGGTCCAAAGGATGAAGTAAAGCCCACCTTGGAGGCTAATAAAAAACTCAAAGATTTTTGCAGTATTAGCGAGGCAATTTATGATAAAGTGAAATATTGAGATAAAGTTAGTCAATTTCTTGTTTTTCATTAAGGGTTCTTGAAAGTTTTATGGAGTTATCGTGGATATGTATGATCATGAAATTATCTTGATTTTAATTTGTTTGTGCTTTTAAATTGCTAGAAGAAAAAAGTGAGAAATGATGCAACTTATTGTTGGTGCATTACATAAAAGTATACTGATGATTTGATATCATATAAAGTGTGATAATTGTGAAATTTTTATTTGATGTAATATAAGTTTCAATTATAAAATAAGATAATTATCAAAACGAAAAGGAAATAAGTGAAGATATTTTGAAAAGGGTAGGTATAGTATGTGATAATACATTGAGAGGTCTTTGGTATGGGTTATAAGAGTTCACTAGATCATTTATTAACCACTTAAAACTTCATTGTTACTTCATTATTACTAATGGATCTGCCTGCTACAATGATCTATCTCATACTATTTTTTCACCATTAACATTCTCAATGTTATAACATCATTGATATTGCATTATCACCATGTTTAGCAAATTTGAATTTTAAAATGTCCATGAAATTGTAATTTACTAGGAACAATGCATTTTAAGAAAGGCTATTTATACCTTTAAATTAGGAACCCCATATTATTAAAAACTACTAGACATTTGATTAAACATATAAAATTTTAATAATTATCTGAACATTATATTAAATTTACTAAATTTAAAATTAAATAATATGG
>JACFYI010002305.1:444656-473381 GCA_014898755.1 Handroanthus guayacan
GGCTTCTGATTCTTGAACTTGTCCCGTTTCTTCACAATATTTTCGCTTTGATTTGAATCATCTTGTGAATCTATGGGGCTTCTGTTTGATTTGTGAAGGATTTGACTGTTTGTTTTTATTCTTGTCATATATTTGATGTATCTTGTCTTTACTGAAGAGGGTTGGCTTGTGGACATAGATTTTGTTCTCAGGCCATTGGTAGTTTTCCGCTTCTCTGTTTCAAGAGATAGATGGGATAGGGAATTTTACCAATTGCAGGGTGGATAAGAAGTTTCTGGGAAATATTGAAAAACTTTTTAAGTTTTGGTAATTAAATTGGAGAGTATAAGGATTCAAGAACATGGGATCTCCACAAGGATCCACTTTGTCATCAAATGTGACTGGTTTTGCAGATGGATCTTCTGCTCACAAAGAGGTCAAGCATATTGATGCCATTCCCGTCTATGTTAAGGAGTTGATTGCTGGAGGTGCTGCGGGCGCATTTGCTAAAACGGCAGTTGCTCCGTTAGAGCGAATTAAGATACTTCTGCAGGTGAATGCCGTATGTAGTTCCTATTATGTAGGATGTCAAATAAAGGTGTTTGATCATGCATATTGACTTGCGATTCGCCTAAATACCTCAAAAGCATGTTTTTTGTGTGAATTGTGGTGTAGATTTGGTTATGTAATGCGTAGTTGCATCAAATTTCGTGCGAATGCATTAGGTACCATGTAACCATGGATGGTAAAATGTGTCGATGTTATAGTGTCCGAGAGGTTTAGACCATTGGTAAGAAAAGAGTTTTGCTACTTGGTAACATTGGAGACTTGTGGCATGTTTCCTAGTATTGAAGGATCTATATCTGCTATGTGCAAAGTGCTTAAGATCACCTATGTGATATGGTTTTAGATACCATGGAGCTTGTGCGCTTTGTTTGTTCTTTTCTTTCCTTTTTTCTTGTGGGTTTGGTCAGTGACACCATATTTTCTTCAATGTGTGGAGACTCTAGATATGATGTTGTTATTTCAAAACATAAATCATTCGTGTAAGAACTTACGCATAAAACTTTCCGTTGTAGTAAGTAAGAAAAGCATATCTAGCAATACATCTATAGTGGTTGCATAAACAAATATTTTCTAACTTGTTTGCATGGATTATTCATTGGGTACGCCATTTACCTTTTTAATGGTTCTATATATGACTTTATGCAATAGACAAACAACGTACCCTACTTGTTTGTATCTTACAAAAGTGTGATTCTTTTCTGCAAAGAATTATTGTATGCCATCTCTCTAAAATTGGATTCATGATGAAGCTATTCTTTCAATGTTACCTAAAGATTTTTGGGTATGCATCAGTTTTGTTAATCGGTTATGAATAATCTACTTTCGACATTCCTAATTCCATTCCCCATTGCTCTTCTAGACTAGAACACAAGGCTTCCATTCTCTAGGAATCTATCACTCACTGAAGAAGCTACTGCAGCACGAAGGTGTTGCAGGATTTTACAAGTAAGCTTTAAACCATAAGTTTTTAATCCTTGTTTGTTTAGAATTTCCATAGACCAATATGGATTATTCTTTTTGATCATCTAGAGGGAATGGAGCTAGTGTACTTCGGATTGTGCCATATGCAGCATTACATTTCATGGCCTACGAACAATACCGTGGATGGATTTTGGAAAATTACTCGGCTTTTGGAACAGGGCCCATTGTGGATCTGTTAGCCGGTTCTGCAGCTGGTGGCACTGCAGTTTTATGCACTTATCCATTGGATTTAGCTCGCACCAAACTTGCCTACCAGGTACTATGCATTTCAATGTTTTCTTACCAAGATACGCCTTTTGTTTGTCATCCTTGAATGGTTTGCATTTTATTTTTTTCACCTTTTGAAATCAACTCTACTGGTTTTTAGATTGTAGACACAAGAAGAACTGTGCAGCAAGGGACAAAACAATTTTATGTCAATCCTGCTTACACTGGAATTAGAAATGTGATAGAGAGAGTCTACAGAGAAGGGGGAGTACGAGCCCTCTATCGAGGCATAGGTACAATACCTCTCATTTTCTTGTTAACCCATTAAACTAGACTCATTACCTGCCGTAATATTGTACAAGTTAAAATCATCTACAAGACATATAATTTCCATTTTATTGTGATTGTTCTCTATGGAGCTAGAGAAAATCTAGTGAAGCTTGAAATTAATTATTTGCTTCACACATGGCATTGATTTATCTTCTTTGCTAATATCATGATCAAAATTGATGAACTATGTTACATTTATTACAGGTCCAACACTCATTGGTATACTTCCATATGCTGGCCTGAAGTTTTATGTCTACGAGGAGCTCAAACGGCACATTCCTGAAGAACAACAGAAGTCCATTCTAATGCGACTATCTTGTGGAGCTCTGGCCGGTTTATTTGGGCAGACTTTCACTTATCCATTAGATGTTGTCCGGAGACAGATGCAGGTATAGCGCACTATTAGTTGAAATGACGACTGAAATGACAGTTTGAGATGGAATATACAAGTATAAATTGTTTGATTATTTGTTTACAATCTTGTTAAAACGACTAATGCTGAGTCAAGCCTTCGCCATTTTTTCAATATTGAGCTCAAATCAAAATGAACCAACCCAGGCTTGATGTGCCAAGAAAATGGGGCTCGAGTGCTTTTTAGAGCTCAACTTGCTTCATTTGGCTTGAATTTGTGTTTGACCTGCAAGCTCAAACTCAGAAGGCTTAATTATTTTATAAATATTTTAGTTTCATAATTCTAATTACATATAGCTCTTAGAAATACATTAAAAAAAAAAAGAAAAAGGCAGACAAGCCTATGATCAATAATTACTCAAGCTCGGCTCGTAGCCCATCTGAGGAAGGCTTTGTTTGAGCTCAAAATCTTCGAACTCCAGCTTGAATACTTTTCGAGCCGACTCAGTTCATTTGCATCCTTGTGCTGTATTATATATGATGAGGTTATTTTGTTGTGCATGTGAATCATATTTCATTTTTCGTATTAGTAACTCTTAACTATTCCAGGTTGAGCATCTGCAACCTTCTTCACAATGTGGTGTCGTATACAGAAGCACAATGGAGGGGCTCATTTCAATTGTCCAAAATCAAGGTTGGAAACAATTATTTGCTGGTCTAAGCATCAATTATATCAAGGTAATCCCTTCCCTCGATGGCTCTTGTTTTGTCTATTGTTAAATGTTCATGAGCATAAAGATTGAAGCGTAAAAGCAAGGCAGACCATGCAAGGTGCAATTCTTGAAATGAGTTTTATTAGTTTGCTACTTACGCGGACATCAACTGAGTTGTCCTGTTTGGTCTTATCAAATCTCAACCCATCTTTGTTGCAGATTGTCCCATCGGTTGCAATTGGTTTTACTGCATATGATGTGATGAAGACATGGCTGCGTATTCCTCCTCGGCAAAAGTCGAAAGCAATATCTACTGCATAAGTTTGCTGTGGTATTACTTCATTCAACTCGTATGCAATTTTCGAATTTCCCAGAAATTTGTACTTCCGCTAAAAGAATTGGCACAAGTGTGGCTATTAAGAGAGACATCCCATCTCCTGAAGATGAAAATTTGTCGAGTTCCATAAAGAGTTGTCTTGCACCTTTAAGTATTCTCCATTTATCTTTTGTGTAAGTTCAGCTCCAATTTATGTGAGAATTGTAGCGCCCGGTGGCAACAAGATATTGCTTGATGTTATTAGCCTTTTGCTTTATAATATTACTCCAATTCCGTTCGATAATTTGCAACTGGCTACTTTGGATTCGAGTGCTGGAAAAGTTTATCGACTCACACATGCTAATCACAACACTAGGTATCATCAAATGCTGACCTATCAAATAACTACTTGCTTTCTAACACAAAATTGATCACATACCACATGACGCTCTTTTGATTACCTAAAGAGACAAAAAACATCTCCTGTACGAAAATAAACTATACAACATAAACAGATGCCTGTTCAATAAGTTCTACAGCACCAAAACCAGAAGAGGACAAGATTATTCCAAAAGCTGTTGAACAATTGAAACTTCCTCTTGAAATCTTCACAGCTATTATTAATTCATTCCCTCTGCGGAAAAACACAGAATAGTTACAATATGTCAATAATAAATCCTTCTAAATCAAAAGCCAAAAAGATACAATTTATTCCGACAAAAGACACATAGATTCTGATCAATTCTCAGCTTCCAACTAACCCCGCAAGAAGATATGCAGCAAATACACTTAGAATTAACAAATCCTTTACAGCAAATTACAAACTTTATATGGTATCAACTAAAGAAATCCCAACTGGTCTACAAGATCTTGCAAATCCTCACCCCATTCTGGTGTTTTAGCTACCAAATCTTCCACTTCCAAATCCTCTTCACCCTCATCGCCAACTATAGCATCATCATTCAGAAATCTCTCCCACATACGATCACTAGACAAAGGCATGGTTTCTGCCGAAAGACCCTTCACATCACTGCTCGACTCATCATCTAACACAGCAGAAAACAGATTCTCCTCTTCGCTAGTATAAGGTACATCTTCCTGCAAGTTCTCAACACTTGGACTCATGTTAAGTCTCCTCTTATGTCCGATTTCAATCTGTCTATCATTGCCCTTTTGCCCGAATTTATCCATATATTGCTGAACAAATAAAGGGCTTCTGAAGGCCTTAGCAAGAAACGACATAATTTGCCGTTGTTTTCGTTCCGTATTGTGTATCCTCTCTTCCATTACCAAGATTTGCTGCGTAGAATTCTGATGTTGTTGTTTAAGTTTCATAATTTCAGCCATCAACAAATTACAGTCCCTTTTGAGTCTTTCGAGCTCTTCTTCCATTCCATACTGGCCTAACTCTACACAAGAAGATCCATTTTGTTGAGTGACGCTTTGAATCACGTTTCGCCTTCGTTTGATCGTCTTCAAGAGATGCTTTTGTCCTCCCAAGAACCCCTCGTTCGCGAATTCCCATCTATCCGGATCAACTTTTCTGAAACCCTGCAGATTTTTTGACATTTTAGTAGTGTTATAACACTCAAACTTATAGTTGATTCAGCTGGAAAACATTTAGCAAACAACCTATATAGCAGTCTCTTCCAGTAACAGCTAACATGCCAGAATCACCATGACTGCAAGCACAGGAGCAAATCAGAATGGATAATAATTTGCTCAAAGTATAAATAACCCGACATTGTTAAATTACAATGTCATTAAGAAAATTAGAGAAGCGCAGAGGATAGAGATCGATACTAAACAGATTTCAAGAAACTTGATTAACCAGTGTAAATTCTATTTTAAGTGTTTTAAAAGGTAATAAGATATTGTACAAGGTATATTAATTTATTTCTTCTATTAGACAGCTCATAGGCTGTTCCAAGAAATTAAGAAATCAATCTTCAACTATAAACAGTAATACAATTTTCAAAGATACAAACAACTAGACCACAGAATACAAAAGAAATCAACTTGAAATAAACCGCAATCTATATAAGCTGATGAAGGGTTCAAGAAAGCACTTACATATGTATTAAGCTGCCGAATAAAGCTGGAGAAGTTGCCGTGCTTAAAGTATCTAGGAAGCAGAGTTGTTGAAAATTTGTGAGAATCCCAAACAATGAAGCTGTTCTTAGCCCTGCTCCATGAGATCACTGCATCGGTCGATGGATCCTCCACCATTTCAAAAGTCTTCATCAAGAATGGAGGTGGGCCCACTTCGTGTAACCCCTCCATCGGCTGTGGAGAAGAAGATGATGATGCACCACCACCTCCGGAGATGGCGCCACCGCATGTGCTGGTGTACTCCTCTTCTACCTTCACTTTCACACTTTCCATTTCCTACAATACGTGTTTTTCCGGTCTATCTTAGGTTTGCTTTGATGGGTTTTGTTACGTGTTGCAGATGGTACCAGAGGATAGCGAGTGAATGATAATATATGGACTTGGAGAAGAAGGTTCTAGAGAAACTGAGAGAGAGTGGAAAGTTGTTCTTGGATATTTTCATTGGTATCATTTCACTGTTCGTGTAGCAAATGGCCATGATTATGTGGGACAGCTTACAGCTTATGTGGGAGCTTATAATTTGGTGAAAATACCTAGAAACTTCTCATGATTGAAGATTAGAAAGTTCTTGAGATTAAGAGGTTCTGTTAGTGGGCTAACTTGGGTCATTTACTGTTATTTAATTTATTAATTACATGTTTTGATGGTTAAATCAAATTTAAAATGAAATATTTTCTTTTGATTAACTACGTTTTTTTTACATCCATTGTTGATTTATTTTGTATTCGAATTAAATTGAGACTACATAATATTTTAGTTTTGTTATTTTCCCATAATCTTGATGAGATTTATATTTAAATTCATTATGAATTTAATAATTAATACGTTTTAATTTAGGGCATATAAAACTTAAAAAGTGAAGGTTATAAATGACATTTTACATGAAACGGGAGAAGATTTTTTTATTTAAGAAAAGGCTGAAAATCTTCTATCTCCTGGGCCATTATTCAGCAGAATGCATGGGCCTGATGGCTAATTTGTCCATAAATTTATTCTAGAACTCATTTAAAACCCTATCATAGGTTATTACATTGGGCTTTACGATTGTTGCCCAAAATGTCTTGAGCCCGAAAACACAGAGGTTTCTTGTCCATTAATAACATAAATGCAACATTTGATTTATGTTACGTATTATATATATGTGTATTTTTTTTCCTTTTTTATTGAACAAAATAGAAAAATTTTGATTAATTACTAGAGAAAAATAGATATGTTATTTATTATTGGGATTAAGTTACCTCATCTGAAGTTTCCTCGACCCTTTTACTAGAATTGTACCACATCTCATGTGAGACAAAGTTAGGAACGTTGAAATTTTCTAAGTGAAAATCCTTTGATATTTAACTCAATAATTACTTTATCTCATAAGAAAATCTAGAAATATATTTCGAAATTCAAGAAAAAATGGAAGGGGGCATTTAAAACCCCCAACCCAGCATCATTATATTAAAAAAATATTCTATAAATAATTTTTGTTACCCAACAAAAATGAAGACTTTGAGGTCTGTGGTGTCTAAATGAAAGGACATATGCATAAATAGGCCATATATTCCTTGTCTGAATCAGATTCACTAGTCAAAGGTTCAAAAAATAGAAAGGAATAAGAATCATAACCATAACAGTGTTCTTATGGTTAAATTAATTAATTAAAAATAAAAAAGGTTGAAGGAAGCATCAAGCTGCAAAAAGATTGGAAAAGTTAGGAAATAATAGCTTATTTGAGATGCAAACATCAGCATCCACACACGCCTTAAAAGTTGTTCCCACCGCATCAGCTTACACCTGAATTTCCACTCTCCACAAGTTGCGCCCAAGTCCCATATATGGTCTGAGTTAAGCGCTAATTACCTAAGAACCCCTGAGATTTAATTTAATTATGAAAGTAACCCTTGTAATATATAAATTACACTAACATTTTTCATTGTTAATTTAACTGACGAAAAATTTAAAGAAACCTATGTGACATCAGTGTTAAATTCTCTTAAACCCAATATATTAATTAATTGAAAAATAACAAATAAATCTTTTATTAATTTAATATACCTAAAATTTAGATATTTAATTGTAATATTATCGGTAGGCTAGTCACCAATTCAATATTTTAAGCTCTTCTTTTTTTTTTTTTTGACCTTTTGTTATTTGTGTTAACATTTATCAAAGTAATTTCGTGGAAAAATAGGTTGTTTTTGCAGTGGTACTGATAAGCCAACATTGTACAAGATTCGATTCATGTCACGATTATTAATTTGTTGTACAAAATTCGATTCATGTCACGATTATTAATTTGCCAACTTCTCGAGACCTTTGACCAAATGAAACTCAACTGCTACTTGCGTCACCCACGTGCGCCAAATTAATTTAGTTTTTTTTAATTGAAAAAAAAATTGCTAAATGTAATTAACTTAATAAATTTTTATTAAGTCGAAACTTTTAATATGCATCACTAATATTGATAATAAAGATTTTGTCTCACACAAAAGAATTGACTAATTAAATTGAGGGCTTATAGGCTTTTCATGTTTCTTACTCGTTCAAGTGCTTTTTTGAAAATCAAATTTTCACATTACTAATATAAATATATGAAGAAAGACTTTTCATATTTAGGTGGTAAATTTAACATCATTACAATTTGTTGAATAAATGACTACGTATCTTTTTTCAATAATAATAAAGACATTTGCAATATTGAATTTTGTTTCATATAAGATAAATCAATGGTACTTAAGAAACTTATTTTATCTCTAGTACCTACTTTTAACAACCCTAACTTTAATATTAAAGAATTTTCGTTAGACTATTCTAAGTATTTTAGTCTATGTTTTCGAACATATTTAAGATTTTTTTTCCTTTTTCTGTAAGGATGTTTGTGATTTCTATGCCTTTACCATTTTAGCCAATGTTATCAGTTTTTCAAGTATATTAATATATAGGACTCAAAAATTTGCTCTAAATAGAATGACTCATAATAATTTAAAAAATTATGATAATACCATTATACCTTAACATTATTATTTTTTTTTTTATAGGTATTACCATTATACCTTAACAAATGAAGTGATATATTGTGGACTCGAATCGATCTCATTTAACTCTTACACCCTTGTCGGTGGAACCAAATTATCCAAACACAGCCTTATCGCACCCAGATAAAGTAGCTGGTTCTTCTGAGTTCAGTCCGAGACCCAGAGTCTGAGCTATTTTGTCATGTGAGCAGGTGTACGGTAAACTTTCATGAGCCAGTTTGTCGTTTTGTTTCTACGAAACTCGATCACCATAGCTTTTTTGGTCAACCCACTTAGTTAAATCAAATAAAATTATTAACTGGCCCCTATCGTCGGCCATAAATTTGGTACTCCATCATTCATATTTATTTATTGGTCCTTGAAAAATGGGTTATGCATTTTTTATTTTTATTTTATATTTTCTTGTCTGGTACCGTACGTGTATGTTTAATTTTGATATTGATATAACTTCGAGGTTTAAAAGAAAAAAAGGTTCGAGGTTATTTACCTTAATTGTTAGATCAGCCAATTTGAATAGGTAGTGTCACGATTTGAGTAATGTGAAAGTACAAATATAATTAGGGTAGCTTCTTTTTTAATTAGGGTAGGTGGGACTTGGGATTTTAACTCGCCGGAACCTTAAAATGCTAAAGACAATATGTGGTAATTTAAAAGTAAAAAGAATTGAGAAAGTAATAGCAAACATAATTGCATATCTATAAATTTAATTATTATGAGTTTAAGTTATGCTGTGCAGCTGAATTCAATAAATGAGGCAATTCATAGATCGGATGCAAATGATCCTGACTATATAAATCTCAAGAATATGAAAATGTTGCTTAGCTTTAAGAGTATAATGAAAATTTCACCAGTATAGGAAAAGATCAAAAGTTATGTCCTATAATTGAGTTCGAACTTTTAACAATCCCTTCAACAAAAAAAATAAAATCACTTTAGTTAATTTAATAATATCTCGTGCAGTGTAATTATTTATCAAAACATTATACATGTGTCTGTTAAATTTACTAAAATGCCATTTCTAGAAGGGAGATGCGCATTTTTCTAAATGGTACGTCAAAACTTGAATATGAACATTAAATGAACCTGTACAGAATAAATGAGAAAGTGACATTCATCCGCCCTTACATCATCAAATTGGCTCATAAATAGGAGCATGCTAATTTGATTGATATCTTGAATCTAGAGGGTTATACAATCATTTTCACATAAGGTGCAATGCATTTTTGACATCATTTATTATCTTGTCTATTCACTCTTATATGATTGAGTCCATGAAATTTCTTGCATATGCAAGTTAAAAAAATAAAAATTAATTTCTTTTTTTTTTCAAAAAAAAAAAAAAAAAAGATATGAATGGGATCTATCTTTTTTGTCACATAGTGTACGTATACTCCCATATGTCCCCATTCGAACTTAATATAATGTTTCTTACACCTCCCCATGCCACCTAAAACTAGTTGTAAATTACAAGTCTAACTCCTTTATAAACCACAACTTACGTAACATGTTACTTTGTGATGCAATTCATGCCCTCATCAGATGGTCCCCCCATATTTTGACTAATTACAAAATTTTACATCTCTCAATGGGAACAAATTTAATTCTTTCTACGCAACACGGATTTGTCATTAGAGATATGCATAATATATTGCATAAACACCCTTAAATTCTTGAATATTCTATTTGCGACACTAACTTATCATAGTTTATAAAAACACATTATTTGCAAGTTTAATTGGCCTTACCTGCAATTAATGTAGATACAAAACACACCTCGAGTAGATAACTAATTTATTATATGACAAATGTTGTTGATTCGTGGTGTGATTAGTCATCCCCCCAAGTTGCACATCAATTCGGTAGGGAATATAACTACATGTCTAGCAATAAAATTTGAATATTATCAACTAATACAGTCTCTTAAAAATAAGGGCAGTCTTATATTTTTTTTCGATGTCATCATCATTAGATAATGGGTTTCGAAAGTGAGTGCCGCGCATCTTTTTCCTAGCCTTTTCATTAGGAGAATCATATATATTTTCTTTCAAATCATGTCACCGATCAAATGAATGATGCAATTTGTGAAGATAAGGAATCATGTATATTTTTTGAACTCCTCGATCAGAAAATTTATAATGATAATAGGATTTATCTTATGTTGCAGAAGCCAAGAATTTTGAAACAATTCATAAATTATGCTATTTTTAGAATTTTTTTTTTTTGAAAGTACAAAATTCATATAAAATATAATATCTCACAAAAAATTAAAATTTCATACCCAACAAATTTGAGTGTCATCAATACACATACATACATTTATATATATATATATTAATAATTTATCCAATGTGTCAATAATGCATATGCTCACGTCACTTCGCTTACCCTGCCCTCTCATGCTTTTTTCACATATAATTATAACCCCACATAACTCTGTCCTCCCAAGTGCCCATATTCGCTTCCCAGTTGCCACCCTTCTTACAAATTTGTTGACACAATTATTTCCGCAACGGCGGCGATGCAAGGCCTCCGCCGATACAGGCCGCTGACAGACGGCGGCGTCCGCCTCGAACTCACTCCCACCACCACCTCACCACTGGCCATCGACGTCGCCGAGTCCACCGAGATGCGCATCCAGCGCCTCATATCTGAAAACTCCGTCGTCATCTTCAGCCGCCGGTCTTGCTGCATGTGCCAGGTGATGAAGTACCTTCTCTCCGCCGTCGGGGTCCACCCCACCGTCATCGAATTAGAGGAAGACGAGATAACGGCGCTTAAACCACTTAACGGCGGTGACGACTCCGTCTTCGGCGGAGCGTGTGGATCACCTCTGTTGTTCATAGGCGGCGCGTGTGTTGGTGTGCTGGAGAACTTGATGGCGTTACATTTAAGTAATAATCTCGTGCCTAAGCTTCTTGAAGCTGGCGCTTTGAGAAATGAAATTTTTAATTAGGTAAATTTATTAATTACAAGAATTTGTGATAAATTATGGTATTATTGTTGTAATTTAGTCCTGGGAAGGCTGTTAATTGTGATTAGGACATAAAGTTAATTATGTTGAATTATGACCATCTATGTGAATGATAATTTACAAGGGTAGCGTGTCAAAATTTTGTGTACTTGCTTTAATTTACTTTGATGATTAATTTTAGCTAAAATTATTTCAAAATTATTGAGTTTTTGCAACTAAAAAATTAACAATCGTGATAAAAATAGTAATCAATCACCCAAAATTAACGGATCTGGTAGCTAATGATCCAAAAAATCGAGATGAAAAAAAAATCATTTTCCATAACTACATTGGGGTAAAAATAGGGTTAATTACATCTCACTACCCTCTAAGATTGTGAAACTACCAACCACTATCCTCATGATTTAAAAATTACAAATTAGCCCCCATAAGTTTACGAAATTACTAAATCATCCATTTCGTTAGATTTTTTTGCCGAAAACTACAGATATCCTCCAATTTTTCTATTGCACTAACTACCCATAATATCTTTGTATTTAGCCGTTGTGATTTTAGAGACAAAAATTAGAGAACATCATCAATTTTTTGTCAAAAAACCTAACGAAATAGATGATTTAGTAATTTTATAAACTTATAAGGGCTAATTTGTAATTTTCAAACCATGAGGGTAGTACTTGGTAATTTTCCAATCTCAAAGGGTAGTCAAATGTAATTAACCCGGTAAAAATATCCACCACCCATACACATAAACTATGAATCATTGTTGTAGTAAGTCGTGGCAAATGACATTACGTTAGCACTATTTCCTCTTATCATCAACTTTCAGTTGTGATAATTGCTCAAATTTTATATGGTGAATTAAATTTTAGTTTGAAGATCAACTGTGAATTAATTTTATTTAGGTGATCATTTAATAAGTAATTTAACTGGTTTCTTACTTGATTGAAAGGCATTACAAGAATTTTTTTTAATTTATTTTATTTTCAATTTGTAACCCGTTGAAAAAGAAGTAATAGCATTTCTATGTTAAAACTCTTGAATATCCCAATAGTGCTGGAGGATGATTCGTAACCATGTCTGTATTTCCTGGAAACTATTTTCAGACAAATTGGGGATCAAAATTGCTTCATTGACATAAAGAAGAAGATCATTATATATTATTTGAGAAATAATGTTTTTTTACATTCACAATCGTACATGCAAATACTAAAAATAATAATATTATGTATTATCTAGTTATTTTGATGTTACCCATAACCGTACATGGACATATATCGATCATATATAAACATAAATATATCTACACTACTAATAAAGCATCATATGTTTCATGCGTACTGCCTAAAATGAATTTATCGTTACCTACTATTATATGCTTAAATTCCGTTCATAATGTAACTTACTAGTAACCATCAGTAATAAATATAACTCACGATTCACTAATAATGTAACTTTATAATTCAACTATTATAATTATATTTAATTCAATTATTATATACACATGTCAAGCATGCGTTAACTATTGATATATAGAATGTGATACCACTTGATTATATAGTTGGAGTCCATTACAAAGTACTTTTTAATATTGAATAGTGAAATTTTCGGAGAGTCATATCATTCAACTAAGTGATTAATGGTGGTCATTAAAAATTACTTTTAACTATAAAAAAGTGAATTTATTATTTTCTTTTTATCCTTCTATGAAATTTCTAATATTGTCCTAAATAAGGTCGGCAACCATTGTTGGCTAACCCAATACACAACCAACGAATCATATGCTTGGCTACTTCTGATAGTTTTTTTTTTTTTTTTTTTTTTTAATCTATTAAATTAATCCATATTTAGTATGATGCCCTTGCTTAATATTATTTTCCCATACAAAAAAAAAAGGGGAAATCCCATATGTGAAATTAGGTGAAAAAGAGAAAAAGAAATCAAATGAAGCAAAATTCCAATAGAATCAGGACCATAGTGATGACAGAAAAAGGAAGATGGGGAGAAAAAGTAACATCTATGAATAAATTAAAGGGAAAAAAGAATCCATTAGCTGTTACTTCCACAAAAATGAATGAGGAAAGGAGGGAAAAAATAGTAATAATACTAAAGAAAAGAAACGAAAAGAAAATTGCCAGACCATGGAATGATGTAACAGAAATTAGAAGAGCATATTAAACCCATTGTTCTTATTGAAAGTGACAAAGATTATTAATTAGGGGACACTAAACATTTTTAATAATTGTTAAGGATGCTCATAAGTTGAATCACTTCCTAAAACGTGGGGCTATAGTCAAGTCCTTTTGAGCTCGAGTCAATGTAAGGCTAAACTAGATTTGAATTTTACCTCAAGTCGATCTCTAATACTTTACAACTAGATTCGTATTTATGAATCAGTACATAACTTCAATATTTTCTTTCTTAGATAAGAATTTCAAGCTCGCTCTCATAGGCTCATTTGAGAATACAAGTTTCAAAGGAGTCGAGCCAATTAAAGCTTGAGTTTTTATTGAGTCGGTTCAAACTCCAAAAATTAGACCTCATCGAATTCAAATTTGAAATTCTTCTCCAATTCTGCTGGACTCGACTTGACTGCACCCCAACACTTAGTCATGCATACCAAGAAGTTCCTCCAATATGGCATTAGTATGAAGTATACAAATTAACTCGAAATACAACAAAACACAACAACTATCAACTAAAATGTTATTACACAATCATCCACTTATAAATGTTTGCTTTCTAAAAGTTATGAAGAATCCAGTGAAAAAGAATACCTTTCTGCATAAGACAACCCAAGAAATCCAACCATAGCATAAGCTTCCACAAGTCAGTAGTAGCTGAGAAAGTAAATGTATTTAAAGCATTTATGCAGTATATGCACATTGCAATTTGCTATTTATTATTCACTTTTTATTTTTAAAGAAAGGGATGAGTTATGGTCCATGCATCCCAAACGCACTTCAAAGATTTTTCCAAATCAAGGAAAAGGAAGAATCATATGATGTACAGGTCCACTACTACAGGAAGAGATCAACTCCACTTCATGTCAAAGGGCCATATCTTTGTGACTAGAGCAAAACACCACCAACTCTGTGCTATTGTTGTGTGTGTGAAATTGGTGTAATTTTAGGATATCTCATTGCTGTGAATAATTAGAATCATTCATATATGGTGAAGCTCCACAAAGGAGGGACCCATCGAGCCGAATCGGGTCGAGATTGGGGAAAAATCTAAAGCTCGAGCTCAAAACATATATATTAGGCTCGAGTTTGAATAGCCTAAATTTTTTGAGATTGAACTCGGCTTAATGAAAGCTCAAGTTAGACATGGTTGATTGGAATCAAATTTTCCAATGAGGTCTTAATTAACACATGCTTGAACTTGAGCTCGGAATCTTCATATTAATAAAATGGTAATATAATTTAATTGTTTGAATTTGTAATACACCAGAAATATAGAATATTATTATACTTATATACAGGCTCATAAGCCATGAGTCCAGGTGCAGATGGCTCAAGAGGGCCTCAAGGTAAAGCACAAGCTTGAGTCGTGCTAGCATGAAGTCCACTCATTAGGCTCTTAAGCCGGCTGAACTCGTTTCCCTTCTATATTAATGGTTGTGATTATTTCGGAACCAGAATGTACGAGAAAATAAAACGTGAAGTTGTAGTGTCCTATGGAATTGGTTGAAATGGAATCACAGATGTTAACCGTTGTACGTAAGAAAGCACAAAATGAGAAGGGTCCACAAAGAATATCACAGCTTAACCTCACTAGAATCCGAAACTCAAGTCTTGCAAAAAGGAATCCAAACAGGGCATAACAAGCACTGAGTCATCCAAAGGAACTAATTGAGTGTTTATTTTATGCAGTTTTTTAGGGAGGAAAAGTGAACTGCCCCAATAAAAGGAGGTTTTTTCTTATTGGTGATGTTTGATTCACTCTTTGTCTCCAACTGAGTCTAAAGTTTCAAAAAAGCCACTTTAGATTCTTTATTTTATTTTATTTTATTTTATTTTCGTTCTCTATCACAGCTTAAGTTATGTTTGCTTTGGCTTCTTTGTGGGGATTTCCACTTTAATTTTAGTTGCTTTTTCCCAGGATTACCTAACTGGTCCGTGTTTGCTTACATAAAAGATGCGGAATAATCACTTCAACACCCTTGAAGCTTGGCATAATTATCAAAACGCCTCTTGGGGTTTGATAATTATTGTTACACGTCTCAAAAATCCTGAAACATTACAAATAGATCCCGTATACAAGAAGAGATAATTGTAATTATACATAAGTTCAGATAATATAATTGTAATTATGCATAGGCGATAGGGTTGTAATGATAATTATTGACGCCTTAGGGATGTTTTGATAATTATGCCGAACCTCAAAGGATGCAGAGATAACTATTACTAAAAATGCTTATAACATTAGACACTTCACCAAAAGGAAATTATTCTCTGTTAGATTAACAAGGTGTTTGGTTAAGCTAACATCATGGATGCTTCCATATCTTATCAAATGTTAGACCTTACTTTAAAAATAAATTGTTGAAGTGTTTGGAAAAAGTAAGATCCTGGAATAAGTTATTATTACTTTTCTAGAAGAGGCTATAAGATTATATGATTTTATTTTGTGAGCTTATAAACTATTCTTCAATAAAATTTTCCAAACACTTTACGATATTTTATAAGCTATACGATGTTTTAAGGGCTTATAAGCCAAGTGAAACACCATCTAAGTGCCTTTTATTTTAGAGAAGACAAATTGAATGACATTTTAGACACGTCACTTGAACATGTCTGTTAATTCTCTTACATAACACAACTTTAATAAAAATCAAATCTTGCATAACCAATTATTCTACATTTTCACCCTTTTGGCCACTCATTTCTTCGTTAACATCCACACATAGTTCCCTCTTTCTAATTCCTCTTACAATCCATCAACCTCACATACTCCAACAGTCACAAAAGTTGCTGCAAAGATTTAAATTATTTCATTTCTATCTCCGAAATCCACTAAGATATCTCAATGCAAGTACCTATTTCTCAACAGCCTAATAGCTAAGTAACGTCTTTCCAATATTAAGCAGGGATTCTCAATGTAACGAAAACAATTCTATATCGATAACTAAATGCAGAGGTATAAGTACTAACCTGAGATACGCGTGAAGAATTGTGCAAATGGATCAACTGCAGATGTTTTGAGTTTCCTTGCAAGTTTGAGCTTTCTGCAACATCACTTGTGAAGATAATGAAACATAATATACGAAGAAAAGATAGAGAGGAACTAGCAGATAATATTTTCCAAGAATTTCTCATAATTCCGCAAAAGAACATGGTTTATGAACCATGTATGGGCAAAAAGAATCAATGCGCTATAACCCTGTCCAGTTCATAATTTTTTTGATCTCATCGTATAAAACTAAAATAGCCGCTGCACCTGTACTCCTAAAGATATTCGACATAGCCCCACGATAAAATGAAGCGAAACCCTCGATCTTGTATATCTTCCTCCAACAATCCAGTGTGCTCCGGTATATCGGCTGTTCTAAGCCTGATTGCATCATCATTCGCCTGCGGACCGTATCCAATGGATATGATAACAATCCAGCGGCCGTCGTTACTGCTTGAGCTGCAACCCACCGTTTCCACAATGCCACATCTGGGTTTGATTCTTTTGACATCATTTCTTTTATCGTATCGAAACCTCCAAAATAAAGTCCCCGATGAACAACCATGCCTTGGAGAGAGGCAGGGAGTCCTTTGTAAATCCCTCGGATTCCTTCTTTCTCGTTCATGGTCCTCAGGAAGTGGCAAATGCCTCTGAATTGGCGAGCTTCCGTTCTTCCAATGTCAGCTGCAAGGCGGGTGTGTGCGATGTCGAGTGGGTAGATGATGATCAGGGTTGTACAACCGGCTGCGGATCCAGCAATGAAATTTGCGGAAGGTCCTGATAAAACATCACCTTCTTGGGAATTTCCACGCAGAATGTTCCGATATAGATCCTGTCAAAAGATACGTGCAGTCAAATCTCTAATGTGCAAAATCATGATCCTTTACATGATATTAGTATCTAAGTCCTGAAAAGTCCGAAGGAATCGTAACAAATAATGTTATTTGATTCACTGTGCATGTTGTTAGAGCCATAAGAGGATAGATACAAGATCACAGCTATAGGCTTTGAAATAATAACTTAATTGACTTAAATTCAACAATTGACTTCAAGATTATCCTACATAAAGGCAAGAAAAGACCGATATGACGTTTTAATTATGGAGAGCAAGGCACATCAATTCCCTATTGGTATATTTTACACTTTATCTTGGAAACGTTATTCTATATAAACATCTTTTGGCTACTTATTTTTCTGAATGCAAGATTGTTAGACTTGATGTAGGACAAATGTGTAAAAGCATGGAAGATCCGGTCAAGAACATATCTCATGCCTCGAGATCCAACTTACAAATACAAGAAAACCAATTCAGTTAAATCATCAGGAACTCCAACTCCACGCCCAAATCCCACCCTGCCTATCATAGTTTTCAAAATATCGTAGCAAATTGAGATCCATCCAAGATAATATTCAGCAATCCACACGATTACCATTCTTGAGCAAAGTAATGAATGAACTAGGCAGCCTCAAGCATTAACTTTTCTGTTAATGGGCAACCAAATATACAACCACTGAACCACATATAGGATAACAGCCAATATTATAAATCATAACTATTTAACACCATTCTACTCCAATCATTCATCATTCTCCAGGAGCATCAATTTCAAATGATATCTGCATTATTCACAAATTCATTTGTAATTTTTAAAATTTCTTATAACTTGATCCATACAAATTTCCGCATTCAACCCACAATGTATGCTTGAGTTGCATCGAGATCACTAGACCTGTTTCTTAGATTTAAATCAATGCTCTTCGCTCAGATTCATATAGTGGACTTGCCACATTAACTTGTCGACCAATTGCCAATCAAAACATACTACCACATCAAACTGTAACCAAAATTACATAAGGATTTAACACCATTCTCCCAAAAATATTCATCATTCTTGAAGATGCAAGCACCATTTTCAAGCAATTTCCACATAGTTCAAAAATATTCATTTTCAATTTCCAACTTTCCAACTTTCCTATAATTCAATCCATAACAATTTCCACACCGAATGCCTCTATCGTTCAGTGGCATTCAGATCATTCAGACCTTTCTCTTGTGTTAAATCACCACTCTTCAAACGGTATCATATCCACTTTCACTACTCGTTCTGCATTCATCGATTTATCACAGAGATACAAATTCCACAGGCAAACAGAAAAAACGAAGCATATAAAGATTGAAAGAAAATTTTTTGTATATTACCTTAAGAGAGAAATTTAGGGCAACTGAAGGGTAATATCTGATCACACGACTGCCACTGCCTCTCCACAAAGACAAAAAGCCTTCTTCCCTCACCGTACGGACAATGCAATCCATCATCCCCTTAAACCTCCTGTGGGGCCCACCAGCCAAGATTGCTATATTACTCTCTTGCGTCTGTAGCAGCAGCTTCGCCCTCTC
The DNA here is from genome assembly GCA_014898755.1 of Handroanthus guayacan. Classification (NCBI taxonomy): domain Eukaryota; kingdom Viridiplantae; phylum Streptophyta; class Magnoliopsida; order Lamiales; family Bignoniaceae; genus Handroanthus; species Handroanthus guayacan. Next base: position 463,777 of record JACFYI010002305.1, read on the forward strand.
TATAGGGGCCACAATCGTGTGCACCACACCCCCCATCACCGCCACTGCCATGAAATCTCTGTGGAAATTGGTAAACCAATTCGACGGCCCAGATTGGTTTCTTGAAATAACCTCACCGCCGCTCTTCTCTTCCCCGGGCTCACCTTCCTTCATCGCTGCCACCATTCTTTCTTGAAAAAAGAGGGCAATTAAAAATAAACACAAAAAAGATTCATACTTTCGCCCCTTTTCCTTTATCAAGCGATGAAAAGCAAGTGTATAATTCTGTTTCTTGAAAAGAGCAGTTTGAAGAAAACCAAAAAGAATAAAAAAAATTATCTGGGTTTTGTTTCTGGTATTGAATTCTGTATATTGTAAAGGTTTCTTAGTTGTAGAACGTGGAAACGAAGCTAACTTATGAATGGGCTTTCTTGATTCTGTTTCTAATTCGTGCTACCTTCAGACGGTGCTTGCGCGTTCTCATTCTCTTTTGATTTCTGTTCTACCATTCTTTCCCTCTATTGTTATCTGTAATGTAATAAATAGATGGATGTATGTAGAAATTTGGAGTGGACGGCTGTGTATAATCTCGATGGGATTGTTATTTGCTAGTTTCTCAACAGAGCGCTGGGGGCATCTTTACGAGATTTTGATAATATATTACTAATTACAAGAAATTTAATTAATGAGATGGCACTGCAATTAGTATTTGATTTATAATATCCACACATAAGATAATTTTATATCATTCTTGATTTCTGCATCAAATATATTATAAAATTGAACTTTTTCTTAGACAAATTAATAAAATTTCATATTTGGATGTTTTTATGTTGCAACTGACCAATGCTGAAGTGATATATACAAAAACAAGACCAATCAAAAAAAAAAAAAAAGATATATACCAAAACAAGAAAATTATATATTTATTACTTTATGTTATGTTCCCTTATTAGTTCAGATCTTTTATTTTAAATTATGTTTTATCTTAATTCATAATATATATATATATGCTTTATCTTTTATTTCATTATAATATTTCGTTATTAAAAAAAAACAAATGCGGAGATTGGAGTGTATATTAAATAAATGAAATAAAATATCGAAACACTCATTGATATAGAGGATTCAAGATGTCCTTATTTATTAATGTAGTCGCTAAATTATTTTGATGAGCTAAAACTCTATGATAAAATTATCAATAATTCAACTTTCACAGTCACAACCCTTGAGCAAATACAAAGAAATATCCTTATTTCTATTGAGAACCCACACTTTCATGGTGTTATGATTCATTGTGGGCATTCTCTTCATCTTCCTTATGAGCTGTCTTCAACTCGTTGAGGGGCCTTCTTGATTATGATTATGAGCTTTTGCAATTTGAGCTTTGTTCATACTCCAAGCATTGAGACTTGAAATTTTAACACTCTTTGAGCCATGGTTAAATGCAAAAATGTGGGAGTTTTTGCCAGTGGCCAACTTTGGATAAACTCTAGCTGTTATGCAGCTCTTTCCTTCTCCACCAAAAGCCTCTATTATTGAGTGGTCTGTCTGCACAAGGATAAAAACACCATCTTAGCATACTTTATAGGTTTTTATGAACGATTCCTACATGATCTCTACTTATATTATTCATTCCTTCTCCAAGATTCTCACTAATAATTAAAGAAAAGCAACATACCAAAGTTCTTAATGAAATTTTCTGATTAGGATCAACGTCAAGAAATGATCCGAAGATGGTTTCTTTAACACGCGTTTTCAATGAAGACCTGCCAAAAACATTAAATTTCCAAAACATCAGACTTGTGATACGATGAACTTGGAGAAAACGAGAAATTAACTTAAGTTGTAATGGAAACTTATATACCTGCTTTGATCGGTGCACATAAGCACAACAAACTTGTCTTGCCTTTTCAATACACGAAAGAAAACAGCAGTTTGTTCTTTTAAGTCCTTTGAAGCAAAAGCTAATAAGCCAAACGGCCCGTAAGCCCCTCTAACTGATGCATTCATTCGGCTGCAGAGAAGCTGTGGATCGTACGATCCTTCATCAATTGATTCAACACCTTTCAGATGTGATAAACGGAATGATACCTCAACATCAGCCTATGAGAAAAAGCAGACGAGTCACATAATTTGCTTCAGTTTATAAGATATTGGAAACAGATATATATGCGACATCTTTTATTTATTTTTTTTTATTTTTTTTTAAATATGAAAGTAAGATTTTATAATATAACATAGGGGAGAAAGAACTTACCTGTGAAGCTGTGATTCCTGCGACTTCTAGTATGGTTCCACTGTAAATCTCTTTGTTCTTTATGGTAACTTTTCTACCGCGAAGCTTTTCGACTTCTTTAACTGGCCATTGTATTAGTTGCTCTCCGCTTTTGTCTAGCAAAATACTTCTTGGAATTGACTGCGGAGAAAGGAAAAAATTACGAAAACAACTCTTCTTTTAGTATATATGCATTTCGAAAGTCATTATCAGTTTGAAGACTATTAGAAGCACGATAGTTAAGTTAATGTGTTAAATATCGGATCGGGGGTAAATATGGCGACCTAACTACTTACAAGTTCAGCGAGTTCGCTTAGTTTAAATACTAATTCAACCAGTGTGACATCATCAATATATTTAATAAAAATATAATACATGTATCACTTCAAATACTAATTAAAACAATGAAATACAAGAATTAAGGACAAACAAATAAAATGTGAAACTAAATGGAAATTTGAAATTAGGGTTATTCCAATCTGGTTTAATAAAATAATTCTTATCTTTTTTAAGAAAAGAAAATTGTTTTTCCCAATTTTTCTTATTTTTTAACCGATTTTGATAGTTTGTACTAAATGATTTTATTAGTCTAACTAGCCCAGAGAACTATCAATTTCATCAAATCGAGCAATCCGAACCGATTTTTAAAACACTACATTTTAGCATAGTTTATATATCAAACTTAAGGATCAAAATCTTAACAAGAGACAAAAAGACAAATAACCTTGGTAATTACCTGAAGACCAGACCATCCCTTCCGAATATCATCAGCTGGATGATCAGCCTCAGTCACCCATCCCCACAGCACCCTTCTCTTCTTAGCTTCATCGTAAAAAGTTTTCGAAGCATAAAATATCCCATAATCATACCTCAACTGAATCCTCTCATCCATAAACTCAAAATCAGTTTTGAATCCATCATTTTCCCAATCATATTTCCCAATAATATAATAATCAAGATCGCTATAACTCGCCTTCAAAACGTGTTTCACATCCATGCCGTTAGCAGAAGTATCCATCCCCTGTTTCCCTTTAATTCTTACAGGATAAAAATCGGGACATTCCCACATATCTGTCTTGTTTGACGAATGAAAAGGTTTATCAGCCTTTTTCCATGTAATAAAATCGCTACTCTTGTACAAAAAGGCTGCTCCATAGCCATTAATCTGTGTCCCAACAAGTGTGCACCACGTTTTATGATCTGGTTTTAGCCATGCTGTTGTGGGGTCTCTGTAAAACTTGGGATCAATATCATCAACTGCAGACATTATAGGATTATGTTTAGATTTTACCCATTCTTGCAACATGGGATCCGACAAGTTCTTTGGTGTTGCAAGATTTTGTACTTCTTCGTCTGCAAAATTGTTTCCGGTGTAAAGAATGACGGGTATGTTGGCATCGGGGAGGATGGTGGTTGAACCGGACCAGCAGCCGTTTATGTCATATGGTTTGGTCGGGTTTATGGCGTCTTGGAGATGGAACCAGTCGATGAGGTTGTAAGAAACAGAGTGTCCCCATGAAATATTGCCCCATACGGGGGCGTCTGGGTTGTATTGGTAGAAGAGATGGTACACTCCTTTGTAGTACATTGGTCCTGTCGTTTGAGTTTTGCATTAGCTTCTTGAGAAGGTAAAAATAGAGTTTTTATGGTAATTACAGAGGAAGTGTGAAGGGTTTGTTTTAACAACATGGTGAATTTGAATAAATTGATTTATCATGTTAAAGGTGATACATAAATTCATGATTCAAAGTTTAAACTCCATTCTAGGCAAAGAATTAATTTTCATAAGGACCTTTTAAGATCAACCCTTGGCCTTGATTTCTAACCTTGCTATTTATTTCGGGCATTAGGTGACTAGTATGATCAATCCATCATTTTAATTCTGAAAGGATTATTTTAATTTTGTACATAAGTGAGACAAGTTTTCGACCTACATAAATAGTTGGAAGGCAGCGAGGCCAATACGTGGGTCAATTTTTAATTTTTGTTTTATGAAAAAAGAGATTTAGAGGGTGATACATGAAAATAATTTTTATTTGTGTCAATTCCCAAATTTCTCAAATGTAACATAATACTTGGTACCATTAAAAACCCTCAACTCAATACACTTGGAAAATTGCACTTGACTGTTTGACGAGCGCTATTTTATATTCAATCTGGGAATATGAACTAAAATTCAGATAACAATGATTTATGTGATCAACTCTTTCAAAATATGAAAAGACTTAATATCATTCAAACATGTAACATTTAAAATGAAAAACGAAAAAAGGCCTAATTATGTCATAGGTAATAACCCATGTCACAAAAGAGAGTGCAGAGATGAACTGAGAATTAAAAAAAAAGGGCAAAAAAAAAAAAAAAGAAAAGGAAGAAATAAATAAACTTTACCATTTGGATCTTTAAGTTTCATTGACAAGCATCATCACATTTCCACCAATCCCAGAAGCCAAAAGAAAAGAGGAACAATATTATCATCAGTATCATTTACCAAAAACAAGTGAAGAAAACACCCAAAAAATTAAAAATAAAAGAAAGAAACTGTATTTTAAGAAGTAAAAATTGATGTACCATTCATCCAGTTTTTAGGGGGCTGGAAATGGAAAGCGGTTCTAAGAGAATGTTCTTGAACACCTCCAATTATTTGAACTCCAAAACCTATCAAAATAATATGTGAAAAAATCACCTTTATTACAAATCTCTCCATATGCCTTTTCCAGAAGAATAGGTCTATGGAGATTAATTAAAGCCAAATTATAATGTCATTAACCAATAAAACTGATACTTAAGTTAACTAATTGTAATCAGGGTTTATATGCTATCTCTCCAACGTGGTAGTACTGTACTGTGTACGATGATTAATTAATGATTATTATTTAGTTAATCAACTTTATTATTGAAACAGCAAAGATATTTTGTCAAATGTTTAATGTTAATCATCATTAGGGTCATTATGATTTGTTTAAACTCACAGCCCTTACTAATTACTTCAGGCTGTCCAAAAAATAGAATCGCTTTTGTAAGTAATTAGTAATAAGTGATTCAAAAAGAGGACAAAAGAAAAAGTGCTCAAGCATTAAGTATTAATTTATTTTTTATTATCATTTTATTTAATTATATTTTCAGTATATTGTGGATTTTTTTTTCTTTTTTTTTTCCTGATTTTATATTGTATCAAATAATCTACGTTGGGCCTTTTCTATCTTCTTTTTTTGTCGATCTCTCAATGACTTGTGAGATGTAATTTAATATAAAAGGCGGAGGCCTCATGAATTAAATCAATTTCTATCGATTTATACGTGAGTATTTTTAAATTATATTAATAGTTTTGAAAATTTTTCTGATATAAAGTAGAAAAAATTATTATCAAGATTGCTGCACATAGTCAAATTGGCATTAATGAAGGATGATAGTAGCATCATACCCGAAACTATTTCCTGTTAAGTTGGGCAACTGTAAATACGTATTTAAATTTCCATCATTTATTTAACAAGCTTGCATAGGTTGGGCCTAATAAATAATATCTCCTGTGAAACATATTAATTCCATGCAATTATATATATATATATATATATATATCTTCTATTATAAAATGTTTTTTTTTAAAAAAAAAATTATAGCTAATGTACACATGCCTAACTTTATAGGAAATTGGATTTCTGGTACGATGATACTAACATGATTATTTAATGCGTATTTAATTTTAATGGTTATTTTGACGTCATTAATTTTTGCATGAATAACTTATATAAACTTTGATAAATATCTGTCCATACTTTGGTAGTAATAGAAATATAAATGTAACTAAAAATAGAGATATTTCCTACTAAAAATCCTACATGTCGATAAAAATATAATTCTTAGTCCCAATGCTATTTAAAATAAAAATATACTTATCAAAAATAATATATAAAAATATATAAATACTTTATCTTTTTCAAAATTTATTTAAAATGTATGCATTTCCACTCGCTTGGCCACACACGCACGCACGCACACAAAAACGAAAGAAAAAGAAAAAAATTGTTGCCAATATGGACGTTTCGATTGGACATACTGTTTTAAATTTTCATTAATTTTTCAGTTTTCGGCCCAAATGTCAATTTCACAACTGCCCATTCAGATAGCCCAATCCATAATATTTACCAATGGGACATATTAAATTTAAGTTTCGGCCCAATTTCATCATTGGGCCAAGTTTAATATTTAATTTCAATGGAGTGATCCAAAAATAATCCTGTCAAACCACCTGATTCAGAATTCAAACAGATAAGTAAATCTTTTTTTTTTTTTGGATAATACAAATAAATATTGAAAAGGAGAATTTGTCACATTTATCATTTCTAAAGTCCATATCAATTTCAAAATCCAGCTTTTATAAACCCAATTATTTATTTTTTATTACTCTATATAGAAGTCAAAAGGAAATTAAGAAAAAATGGAAAAAAAAAAACAAAGAATAGAGAAATAATAAATTGAGAAATAATTCATTTTAAAAAAAATAAAATAGAGAAATACTAAATTGTATAATTCACATGATATTTTTTATTTGACGACAAAATAATAATTATATTCTTTTTTTCTATTCGTTTGTGAAAAAGACGCTATTCTCTCCGTTCTAGAGCTTCTCCGTTGGTCTCTTTCGTCTCCTCCCTATTTTCGACGACCTTTTCCCGTTGCTCCGAGATTTCTACATTTACAGATGCTCAACATGTGCAAATAGTTATAGTTAGATTGGGAAAGAAGAGGTTTTGACCGGGAATTAAGATCCTTCTTCTAATTTTTTTCATTTTTCCTTGGAGAAAAATGGCTTTGAGGCGCCTTCTCAGTGAGGTTAGTTGCGAAATTTTAATGGATGTGTAATTATTTTTGTCGATTTTGTATTTTTAACGAGAACTTTATTTGTAGAGTATTTATAGTTTACCGTGAAATGTGTACGATTTTACGGAAGCCCTAATTTTGAAGTTAGTTCTTTTGTTTTCTTGAATAAGTATTGTCATTGGTTTTTTGTGGATTTTTGGAGGGGTGAGTATTTCGATTAATTCAACTAGATTTTGCTTTATTAGAAAATCGAAGATTGGTTTTGTTATTTACTTATATTGATAATCAGCATAGATGGCTTTTTAGCTTATGAATAAAGATTGCATTTTTATAAAGTCCTCTAGCTTACCCTCTTGGAAGGTTTCTTTTATTTGTGTGTGCTACTGTAGTTTGATGTATTTCCTGTGGATGTCCGCTTGTTGCAATTGAATTTCATTGAAATGTGCATCTGATTGTAATCATTTTTTATTCTTCAAGTTTCGTTTAGGTCGCTGTCTTTACTGTAATATGTTGTGCAACATGTAGGTCAAAAGGCATGAATCACAGCTGAGGCAGTTAAGCAATCTGGCTGCTCGACCTTATCTAACTTCACGATATGCTAGAGGAGGAGGTATACATCACTCTTTTGACTGCCACAAATTTTTCCTAACGAATTGCCAATTTGACATGTTAGGATATATCTAGTATGGATTCTAGCATATCTCTTAAGTTAGAAACTACATATTCTAGCATATCTATTAAGTATAAATCTTTATATATTTTGTACCTTCCCCATCCCTATGTATAAGAGATTAGGTCCTTTTCAATAAATCAATCCACTGTCTATTTCCCATTACATTATGCTCGCATTCTATATTCTTTCTTTTATTTTATTTTAACAACATATATATATATATATATCTGGGTAAAACTTATTCTGACACATTATTCTTCACAGAGTACAGCTTTGGTTTGTTTATATTTTCTGAATTTGTTGCCTGTGTTCCTTAACTTGATTTTCATTTTTGACATGTTACGATTGCTTGCTTTGTCATTATTTAGCTGTCTTGGTTCTAAAAGAATCTAGCAAAGTTATTTGGTTAATGACTGTCGTTCGTGATGAATATGTCTTACCATATTTTGATGGAATATGATGTAATGGTTGCTAGCCATCCAGTTCGTAATCAATGAGATTTTCCAGATGAACCTTTAATCTTCCTGTATTTTCCTTTTTGCTTGCACTCTGGAAAGTATGTACTGTCCTACTGCAAAGAAGCATTCTAAAGCTTATGCAAAACATGGAGACTGCAGTGGCTAAATTATCCATGTTCAGATAGTTTCAGTATTGATTAACTTCATTTCATAGACTTTGAAGTGATTAGAGCAGTGTCGAAGGAAAGAGCATTGATTATTTTGGAGGCATTGCTTTAACTTCTGATTATTAATATGTATCTTAAACTAATAGATCTTTTATCTGTACTACACCCAAAAGAGTGCCAATCATTCATTTTCAGCAGTTTTATTCAACTATACTTGCTGTCTTCTGATCCAGCATTGCGGTGAACCTTGCTCTTTAATTTTCTTATTCAGTGAAAAAGCTTCCAAATACTGCAGGAACAAGTGCCCTTGGAAGGACAAGTTATTTTGGCAGTCTAGCCCGTAGAATGCGTGATGCCGATGGATCAAGCGATGCTGCATATCTTAGGGAGCTCTATCATCGAAATGATCCAGAGGCAGTCATAAGGTTGTTTGAGAGTGAACCTTCATTACATTCTAACCCATCAGCTCTTGCCGAATATGTGAAGGCTCTGGTTAAGGTTGATCGGCTTGATGAAAGTGAGCTGCTTAAGACATTGCACAAAGGTGAGCATGTGGAGAAATTCAGCTTTATGCTTTCCAACTCAGCTTTATAAATTGGCCCATCTGAAACTTTCTTATATGAGTTAGGTCCACTCAAGATATTCTTGCTTTCTCAGTTTTGATTTCCGAGATATCATTGTATTGACTTGGATTCTTACAGGGATGTTAAGAGCTGGTAGCTCACATATGGATGAAGAGACTCTTGGAGGACTTTCAGCTCTTAAAAATGTAGGAAAACCTTCAAAGGAAGGAATACTCGGTACTGCAAGTGCTCCTATTCACATGGTGACTGCTGAAGGGGGGAATTTCAAGGAGCAGTTATGGCGCACAGTCCGTGCTTTGGGTCTCGCTTTCCTCCTTATTTCAGGTGTTGGGGCACTGATTGAAGATAGAGGAATTGGTAAAGGTATTGATACATCTTGACATATTGTTTGCTTTTTTGCAGTGTGATTCAGTTGCATCTGTGACAGAATGAAAAAGTATTTGCCTTGTCATTGTTGTTTGCTTTTAACAGGGCTTGGTTTACATGAAGAAGTGCAACCCAGTATGGAATCTAATACAAAATTTAGTGATGTGAAGGGAGTTGATGAGGCAAAAGCTGAGCTAGAAGAAATCGTTCACTATCTTCGCGATCCTAAGGTAACATGTCACAGGTCTATTATTTTCTGCACTTTTCTATCTCACACAC
>JACFYI010002305.1:482783-498594 GCA_014898755.1 Handroanthus guayacan
AGAAAAGAAAGGGAAAAAAATAAAGTGTGTGTTCTTGGAAGAGGAAAGGGTTTCCACCTCACCAAATTATGGAATCTCTTTTGCTCTGCAAATGGCTTTTTGAGTTTTGTTCGGTGCTTGGTCGGTTTGTATGTATATCTCATCACTATGTCGTGGTGAAGTCTAGGGTTTAAAAAACGTGTTGCATCATAACCAAGTTTTGAATCAATTGATTATAGTACGATAATATTATTACCTTCTTTTGTGATATTAGCGTATTTTTGTTAAATAATTCAAAATTAATCTATCTGAACATATGATATACAATTTCGCATGAACTAAAATTTTTTCATTTTGCTATCATGAACAAGGCATATTCAATTAAGACTTTCAGTGTACTTATCGATGACCTATAAATGTAAATGGTTCGCGTATAATATAAATGTAAAATTAAGTTGAAACTGAAATTTTGAGTTGATCAATGTGCATGGGAAATTTATTTCTTTCTCTAGAAAAAATGAATGAGTAAAGAAATTATTCTTAGCTTGTTAGCATCACTAGGGTTCGATTTATGTTCCATTTTCTTTTTATTCTTCAAACCCTTATTCAAGTACATTTACTTTCTCAATTTTCACTAAAAATGAATTTACATAGAAATTTTGCCCATCACACAGTATATATCACAATAGGAAAAATGGAAATTTCTTCTTTTAGCTAGTAAATATAAATATAACAAATAAATAAAAAAATTGTGCCGAAATTGAAAAGGAAGATGCACCGACGACTTCAGCCCACGAAAGTGAAGGCATGTCAAGACTTTATTGCCTTTTATAAAGTAGTAATAATAATTAGACCACTAATCATGTCATAACTCATAACTGTGTAGCCGCACTAACTAAGCTGAAAGTCAATAAACAAGGCTTAAAATACTAATTATTATGTAATTATTAAAAAGTTCGAGTTTAAGCAAGTGGATTGCTCGTTAATCCATGAATTGTTATGATTGTTGCTTACTTAGGTGTCATTAAGCGCCTAGCTTAAATTCTGCACTCGTGCACGTTGCCACCGACACTGATAAATTGGTTTTGATGTGATATTTGTTTATTAATTGTTATTAGAGATAATTACGCTTTGCCCTTGAACTATAGATATTTTTATACTTTACCCATCAAACTATTTTTCGTCCCAAATCACCATATGAACTTTTCAAAAATTTACAATTTTCCATATTTGCCTGTTTTCAATGGAATCAAAGAGAATATTCCACTCAAATACTGTCGACGATGATTAATTGAGGGTTATTTTTGTCCCTCACCAGCAATATATGAAAGGAATATTTCTTTGATTCCATTAGAAACGGGCATATATGGTAATATGTAAATTTTTGAAAATTCATATGGTAATTTGGAACAAAAAGCATTTTGGTGGGTAAACTATAAAAATATATATAATTCAGAGGGCAAAGTGTAATTATCCCATATGATTATGTATTCGATTTTTTTAAATAAAGTACAATAATTTGAGATCATATGGGGAATAAAATCGATAATAAAATAGTGTTGCATGCGGCGTTGGACCCGTTGAGTGCACCCGAAGCTACCGGCAGGGAAGGACACTGAGTATGCAATTTCTGACCTTTCAGCTTGTCCTTGTGGTGGTACTATGTTGGAAAAAAAGGCAAAGATTCAAAATAGCAACAAAAGAGTTTAAGAGGTTTAATTGGATATTTATTCAAATATAAACTACATATTTATAATACAAAGTGTCGTGAATTGTCACGTACTAGAATGAAAGAATCGAGTGTCTTAGGTTTGTTTCATAATATATATTCCAGATTAAAATTCATATTGATTAATTTTCTAATGGTTGAATAATAGTTCAATATGGTGAACTTTTATATTTAACATTTCACCTGCTATGACCTCTATGTTATCAATAGATATGAATAATCACTATGAATTCCTTCTCTCACCTTGCAACACATCGTTTCTAGGATAAGATATTTCCAAGCCTCCCACCACCAAGATGCATGATGATAGGAAAATTTATTGACACATGCCGATTTATATGTTGTTAGCAGATTCGGTACGTCATCAAAATTAATAAATAAAAATTTAATAATATTATAGGATTTATAAAATTTAAATCAAATACTAACAATAGACTAACACCGTATTCACTTACATCCAGTTTAGTTCAAGTAATTTAGTTAAAAAGATAGTAAGGCAAAAATGGATGTATCAAAATCAAAGCACAAAGTCACATCATTTGAACCATTAAAAAGGAAAAAAAAAAAAATTGTTAGTAAATTTTCTCACTAAAATTCAAGATCCAAACATGGATAACATGAAATAACTTAAGGAAGAGTTTTTTCTTTCTCTTTTTTGTTTTTATTTTTTGCCCTTTTTTCCCTTCACAAAGTTAGGGCAGTGACTGTGAGCAACATTTTTTATTTTGTCAATTTTGTGTTTATTTGTGGACTTTACAGTTTTCGGTTGCTCCACTCACCAGACCCGCAACTGTGCAGGGCCCAATAGTTCCACGGCCCATTTCAGTTGATTTATAAGCCCATATAGGCCCGTGGATTAAAATGTTTAATTAATATGTGCTCCTTCCTCAACTCTACTTTTCACATTAAATCTTTTTGGAAATTTATTCCTAGGGCCCTCAATTTCTGTCCATATTACAAATATATACTTTTTCGTGTTTTCATAATTGGGATTGTCCCAATAGTGAATTATAAAAAAATTATTCAAATTTAACTAATGTTGGTATTGATAGTTTAAGTCGTGTTTAGGTTACCAAAACACTTGACTTGCGTAAAAGATTTTGGATAAAAAATGATATTTCGTATGAGTTTATAAAACGCCCAAAACAAATCTTATAAAATATTTGATAAAGAGGTTAAGAAATTAAACTTCTTTTTAAATAAAATGTTAAAATATTATAATTTTTTAAAAGTGATAATTGTAAATTATAATTGGTCCATAGATTTCAACCTCCTAATTGTCCCAAGGCTCAAAATTTCAACCTCATAAGAGTTATCCTAATGTCCAATTCCTTGAGTGGGAAAAAGAAATTGCTCTTAGCTAGCTTTTGATTGATTTTCAATTTATTAAGATTTTAGAACCATGCCAAATAGTGTTGTGTAAGACTTTTGGAATTTTCCTTTCTTACATTAAGAAAATTTTTACACACCTTGATCTATGAGGAAAAAAAAGTCGATAAGACTTTTATTAAGGTGATAAGACTGGAGCTCTTACGATTCTAAAGGTTACATGTTCAACTTTTCTTAATTTATAAATTGTTTTTATACTATATAGTAAATCGTTGAAAATTTTTCTACTGTATTGTACATTATTGCAATAATATTAATCTTTAATTATTATTTTTTATTATTAATCTTTATTTATTATTGATGTATTGTTTAATTGTTATGATCACTTAAAAAATGATAAGAAAGAAAGAGAATAATCAAATACCTCTTATTTAAATTAACAAGATTGCTAATTTGACATAATTGAAGCCCCACAAACTAATTAATTCCTTAAGGTTCCCAATTAACATTCATTGCTACACAATTTTTTTGCTTCGAGAAAAGAGCACAAAACCAACAATGACCCCAAGAAATTGGGATATTTGTTGTCAGCTGTCACATTTAAAGTTGGTCCCACCAAAACAACTCAAATGACTTTTTCCATTAATTAAAGAATAAGCCAGAACTAATCCAACGCCAATTTCATTATTTTACCGCCATAAATCTGCCAGCTAGTGGGCATACGACGAAATATTTTTGTTTTTCCCATACCTAACCTACTGCATGATAAGCTTTAATTCAAATACACCTGATTTGAACTAAAAATTTTCTTATTAGTGAAAAAGAAAAAATGAACAATATTGTAATTTATCTCATTATGCTACGTTATATTTTGACTTTTTATATCTATCGTGTGACATTTGTTCATCGTGTGACATTTGAACAAACACGTACATTGATTCCGTCAAATTAGGACAACCAAGAATTGAACATAATTTACAAAAATCAACATTAATTCATTCCCAAATTGAAAATCACACAACTAACAAATTATTCTTTTAAGATGAATCATTCATATATTTAATCATTACATCCATACGTTATCAATATATATCAATAATAATCTAAGACTGAATACAATAATTGATAAGAAAAACCTCCAAACTAGTATAAAATAGAAAGACCCCAAAAATTATTATACGAATTAAAAAATTTTAATAACATATAGATAGGTTGAAACACATAACCTACTAAGTAAGTTTGACACCATTATCAATATAATATTTCAACATGCAATGCCACATATGTATCATTAATGGGGAAGTAAATGCATGGGCCCTCATTCTTGTACACATTCAAAATAGGTAAACTTTGGACATATTTTTGATAGTGCACTTTGTACCTAACAATCTTGAACTTGTGTGATTAAAAGATCGTGACAACATTCGATGAATTTGTAACCAATTTGACTTAGTCCTACGAAAGCATCACTAGATTCTTATAAAGTAACAACATTAATTATGTGGCTCAATTATATATTCAATGGTGCTTTATTTTCTTATTGACCATAGTGCTTCCATCACAAAGAAAAAGAAAGAAAAGAAAAGAAAAAAAAACAAAAGGTTATACCTTATGGGGCCATAGGGTAGAATCGCCAAGATATGTTCTATAATTTGTCTTCACTTTTCATCCTAAAGGGTACAACAAGCCTCAACGACATTGCCCGAATTCAAATGTATTTATTAAATAAAATTACTATACTTCACATTTAAAAGTGAAACGGAATATGAAGTAAAACATGAGACAAGTGAAATAATTCTTGGTAAATTTTTAGATTGTGATCGAATCAATCACAAATTTGAGTTTCATAGAAGATAGTTTGAAAATCCAACAATGATCTTCTATGTGATCTACACAATTGCGAAAATGCCACTCACAAGCACACCATGGAAATCAAGGAGAGCGTGGACGAGGGTAAAGGCCAAGAAATACAATGACAAGAGATTGCTTTAAAATTTGTCGAGTCAAATGGTCCAAATATTTGCAATGAATTAAAAACAATTAAAATACCATGATTATTCTTCAAACAAAAGGGGCCCCAAATTGGAAAGAGAAAAAGAAAAGAAAAAATGAAAAAAGGACACCATAACCATCAATCACCTAAAGACAAGGATCTACTTTCCTCACACACATTATTCCAGTAAAATTTAGTCCCTCAAAGTTCAACCACGTCATTACAATTTATACATCAATGCACCACCAACGAAATGACCAAAATGCCCATCCAAAACCCAGGCATGGTCAAAAAGGTACATCCAAACACATGGGCACATTCCCATCATACCTACTATTGCCCACATCCCACACCAAAACCCCAAAAATAACTGCAAAACCACCCCTCATTATCCAAATATTCCAATATTCCGCCAGCATTCCAACCCCAGAACTAAACTAAAATTGCAAAACGAGTCCCTAAAAAAACTAAAATAACCTTTACCTCCCCCCATTTCCCCTTCCAAGCATGTCCTTGTACCTGATAATGGAGTCCAACCTCTGAAGCTTAAGCTGCTGCTTAAACTTATTGATGAAATCATCAGCTTTAGCATCCACCTCTTCGTCACCCTCTGTCACTTTAGCACTGCCCCTCTCCCTCACAGTCGCTGGCCGTCGCGCCTCCACTACACTCACCTCTTCAAAGTGTCCAAACGCCGATTTCAAACTCGCCGATTTCCTCATTCTCGCCGGAAGTTTTGCTGGTATCTCCCCGGAAGCCGGTTCAGTATCTGACTTGGTCCTGCTAAAGTGACTGCCCTTCAGCTGACTGTAAATTTCATCCATGCTCGGCAGCTCATTTTCTTCAACTTTCTCCTCATGGGCCTGCTCAAAATCATCCAAACTCGATTCCTGCTGATCAAAAACAAACTGGGTTTCCATTTCTTGCGGGTTCTGTTCATGGGTTTGAAGATTTTCTTGAGGATTTTCTTGAAAAAAGTAGTTGGACTCTGTTTCAAGATTTTGATTCAGCTCAAGATTGAAAAGGGTAGCAGAATCTGGATTCGGTTTGTGATTAACTGACAGATTTTGCGGCTCATGAGATCTGTAGTAAAAATTAATGGACTTTAAACGATGAAGAACGGAGGGCGATCTAGCAATCTTATGATGATGGGTTTCGTCTTCTTGTGGATTTTTGTTGGCAAATGCAGAAGTAAAAGCAATGGTTCCAATCATAAGATTTAGGAGTACGAAAAGAACAGTGGGAGTGAACCAGCTGTTCATCGATGCCCATATTGAAGAAGGTATTTCAGATGCAGATTCTTGAAACATTTTGGTTAAGGGTTCTTTCTTGAAGAAAAAAAGTGTGTGTTTTGGGAGGTTTCTTGGAGATCAGAGTGCAAAATGAGAGAAGATAGTGGAGATGGCGGATGGAGATATGTAATTTTTATTTGATTTGACTATTAAAAAAAAGAAAAAATGAGAAAAAAATGAGAAAAAATGTGATTTGTTTTGGTGTGTTTGTTGGGATGGATTGTTATTTGAGTGATGATACAATGGACACTGCACATGGAGGTAAAGTGATGACTTTTTAGGTTCTTGAACCATAGGGATAGATGTTAGGGTACTATTATAATCTCCATTATTAGAGAAGTTTAATAGATTTGATCATAATAATGTGTTTTGAGGGACATGACTCTTGATAAAAAGTTGTATTATTAATTTTATTGATGTTTTGAAGTGTTAAATCATAGAATATAATAATATTATAATGTTAAATATCCAATTTTTTTTTTTTTTTTTTTTGGTACATATTCTTTGTGTATTAATGAGCTATATCATAGTATAACATTTATGATTTTGGAATTATAATAAGTGAGTGAGTTGGAATTGAAACAATGACAATGACAAATGATATCTTGGAAAAAGTTGCATGAAAAAACATTGAATAGAGTTAGTGATTTTTTTTAATGTATAAATATAGAATTTTGTTATTAGTCTAAATCATAATTAAGTGGATAACGTGGCATGAAATAAATGGAAATGAAAAATCACATAATTATTATCCATATTTATGATATTTTTTTGTGAAGAAATGGACAAAAGAGAAGAGGGAAGGAAAAAGACAGGGCAGGGAGTGAGAAAAAGTTGGACCAAACGGTGTCGTTTTGTGCCTGTTGACAAACCTTTGCACTGCCGACTGGCGCTGTTTATTGCAGGGAGTATATGACATTATACAGAGCATAAATAAAAAAAGCTAATTATTTTTGGAGATTGTAATAGAAGAAAAGAGTGTGCTTTTTGTAATTAATAATTAATTGTGTGCTGCAATTATTAAAGTAAGACTATATTATAATTATTATTTTGGTGTTTAATTGGGGACAACTTTTTATTATAATCCCGGCGTGCTGTTTGGTAATGTTGGCAAGGATTTTGTAATAAGTTGAACAACATATATAAAACGTTTCTTAATTTAGTATATCAAAATACTGTTAAACATGTGAAAATACCTTTTTTTTTTTTTTTTATTTCTGGAATTGATGTTCTTACTTTTGGGTGAATTTTGAGTTCTGTAATTATTCGAGATTAGTGCGATGTTGACTATGATGAAGTGAAAATGGAAGATGCACTTTTGTGTTGGCAAACATGAGAGAGTTGTTTGGTAACCATAAGTTGGATGCAATGATATCCATTTTATCTTTTGTTAAAAGAGTTAGACCAATGACTTTCATTACTACTAATCATGGATTATCTTTTTTTTTTTTTTTAAAGTAAAGGATATTTAATTTTTTTTAAAAAACGATAACATTCAATCAAAATATCATCAACATCATTAATATATATACATCTATATACTTAAAGATCAAATATATATAAAGAGCATATGAGGGCTTTTACATGGTAAAATCAAAATTACCATGCAGTAGAACAAAACCTACGTGCTACTGGTGGGAATCGAATTCATAATTTATTGGTTACAAAATCTCTACAATGCCACTAAGACAAAGACTCATTGACAAGAAGACGAAGTAAGGCGATTGCATTTAATCACCATTAATCTTGTTTAATAATAATGTATATTTAAAAGGTGTTATGAAAAGTGGAAAAGGAAAAATAGCTTATAAAATGTCTTAAAAATCATTGATTAACTTAGTGTGAGATATAACTTTGTATTTTCACAAAAATGCACATGGTCATTGCCATCACAAAAGGCATCACTAAGGATCAGATCCATACTTAAGTGTAGAAGTTTAATTGTATTGAGACATTATTTTGCCAATACTTATGGTGAGGAATTTTGGCCTTACGAAAGGCCCTTAAGAGCAAAAGATATAGAAAAGCTTGTAACTTATTTCAAAATTTTCAACTTCGTTATAAACGAGCATATTTGTTATGCATTTTTTAAAATGCTTATTTTATAACTAAATTTATTGATTGAAAAGAGAAATTAAATGAACTTATAACATTAATTTAAAAAAAATGGAGGAAAAAAAAAAAAAGAGGAACTCGATTGCCTACGCCAACACAAACACACAAACACACACAACCACACACAAAGCATTAATAATAATAATAATAATAATAATAAATGGGGCTACATTTTGACTGGGCCAGGGACCCAGCCTGGCAACGGATCAGTTAATGGGCTTGGTGTATTAGTCCTCGGAGCCCGGAGGAGAATGAAAAAGTGGCTTGCCTGAACCGGAAAGTCAGTAGCCGATGGGCCATACTATGCCTTTTTCCCCCTTTCTTTCTTTTTTCTTTTCTCCCTTTTTTTGGGCTAAATTATTAATTTGACATTCAAAGTACAACTTTGGAAGTTCTCTAATTTCAAGCCTCATTTTACCTAAAGCTAATATGAATGGCCAGGTTCTTTTCTTTTTTTCCTTTTTTTTTTCTTTTGTTCAGAGTCTACAATAATAAAATGGCCATTAGAATCACTAGGCTCATTCAAGAATTCTAGATTTTAAAAAACTAAGATAGAATACAAAATAAATTACGAATTAAAATAAAAGATTCAAAATGATGCATAACTAGCATTATAGATGAATATGATAGCATACCCTTTCCGTTTGTGTTGGTAACTTAATAGGTAACACTCTAAATTATGTTATATATACACATTATATTAATTCAACTCTTTCTTTCACTTATTTTGTGTTCCAAGTTCCAAAAATAGTAAAGAATCTTGCAACTCATCTGCACATTTTACTTTGTTAGGCCAAAAATAGAAGCCGAAAGAGATATATCATTGACCGTTGATTTCACTGCCATCAATTCCTATGATTGATCGGATGGCCTAGACTGCACCAGTAACTATCCCCATCAACTCCAGGGCCCCACTCTTTTGTTTATTGATTGCAAAGATTCACCAACTCCACCCTACCAAAGCCAACAACCAAGATGTTGTAACATAGAATTGCCCTTTGTTCGGATCTTGAAATATACTTAATACTTGTTTTCTAAAACAAGACCGTATTATGATAGTAATCTTATATATATATATATATATATCCTATATTATAAGCAAGGACTTTGATTCAATTCAGATAAATTGATTGATGGTATTAAAAAATCAAGAAATTCACATCCAGCTTTAAGCAATGAATAAATATATGTGTGTATATATTTTTTTAAAGAAACTATAAGTATTTTTAGTAAAATTCTATGAAATATTACAAGCACTTTTAGGAGGAAAAAACCGAATTAATAATTTAGAATTTGACAAAATGGCACAATTTATATGTTATGTGCTTGTGAGTTTATATAAAGAATGTATTAAATGATCATTATATTTGGATAATTTACATATTTTGATACCTTAGAAAATAGAAAAGATCATAATTAATATAAAGACACCAGTAATATTATTTGAAATAATTGGATACAAATTTTAGTAATTCAGAATTAGGTCAAAATGAGAGTGAAAAGCTCGCCTTCTATATAATAATATAAAGTACATATTGCAACGTCGTATAGAGGTTCCGATTCAAACTACCATATTAATAAGTGGTCACTATTTTGAACTTGATTCATTGGCATGGAGGCAAAAAGCACAATGCACCAAATATTTTTGTTGCAAAATTGGTCACAACTTGTAATAATTTTCCATCAAATACAATGAAAAGAGATCATACATTACTGGTTATTTCAATATTTCACTCAAATATACAATTCAAAGAAGTACACAAGAGTATGTACTCATTTTACTTAGCATAAAATAAAGATCATTGCTTTCCTTACATTATCTACAATCCAATGGACATAGTCCACCCTACAAAAGCTAATGAATAATAGAAACATAGAATTATGTGTACAAACTATGTGTTTGCATTGATTATAATAGTTAGGTATAAGGTAATTATAAAATAAATAATAGAAAGTGAATCATATAATGATAGTTATTCTCTGTATAAATTATAATTCTGAGGTCTGAATAATGTATTTGTAGTTATTATCTCCTTATATTTTATGATTATAAGTAAATAGAGAGCATTTAAAGAATATTACAAGAAAAAACGCTAAAAAAGTTGATCCTTTATTAAAATGTATAGATTTTAAGCAGATATTTTTGATAAAAAAAATATATGTATTATTCCAAATTTAAACGCGTGTCATGTATCTAACTCAGTCATACTCTGAACACTTAAGATTCTATTAACAAAAAATCTTAGATACTAACATATTTTTCATATCTCTTAGAATTTGTTTCTTTGTTATACACATGTGAGGTGAGAAACTAAGATAAGCCAAATGTGAAAGAGAATTTGCCACACATGATTATCCCTTGGATATCACAATTTTTTCCAATCAAAAAAATTAAACAAATTTTTTAGGCTTTCATTTCACTGTACATCAGAAAATTTTCCCTTTTTGTCCTTTTCCCCCCAAATCCCTTAAATTTGATCCATTGAATCTCAATCCTTTTGCATTCATTCCCTTCCATACATTCTGAAATTGCGATATTTCCACCCTTTTACATAATTATTATGCGAAAAAAGATGGAGTTTTTTATTTTTATTTTTTTATCCTTTCTTGAACTTTTTTATTCATTTATTTATTTATTTTTAAACAAAAAACCATTGGCTTGCAGCAGCCAGCACATCAAGATTCCCACTAGCGGACATACCCCAAAATCCTTGTCCTTTTCCTCAAGTTGGTGCTGGGTCTTAGCCTAGGCGGACACATCCTTTACCCACCACATCTTGAGATTAATATTATATTAAAATCTTAAAATTTTCTGGATACTCAATTTTCGTACATAAAATAATAATATACACACATATAATTATAGAATTACAAGATAACAAAAGTTGAACCATAATATATATACAGAATTATGATATATAAAATTATATTACTGGATTCATAGTCTGTATATACATACATAATTGTCCGATCATAAATGATTGTAATGTATCGCGAATGGCATGTAGGCGATTCAATAAGATAATTATAGTTATGAGATTTAATATGTAATAATTAGACCGTTTTAGAATGATAAAATAAAACATACGGAAAGAAATTGATAATGCACACACATTAGCATTTTGTGCATATTTTATACATGTACATTTAATATTTATTATATAATTAAGATATATGTATATTTAATCATGTGAATATAATAAAGTAGCATAAGTATCACATCAATACATACTAAAATGAACATATCTTAAAAAAATCAAACAAAGACCATAGCAATAAAGAGTATTATGCTTTATTAATTGTATTAATAGAACAGATTATATATACACAGTGGTGTACACATAACAATCACAATATATAGATAGATGTATAATGCCATGAAATACCATATAAATTTGAAAAAAAAAAATTCTAATGATAATAAATTATATTATATATATATATATATATATATGTAAAGACGGTGTGTTCTCAACAACCCATTAGCACCACCCACTTTCCTAGATCATGAAACAGTAAAAATGAAATCTTTTTCATAGGAGAAAGAAGAGTATCGCAGGAAATAAGGTGGTGGGAAACAACACAAAGCTCAAATCTTTCTGCATTTCTTGATTTCTTTCTCTTCATCCCTTTTTCTCCTCCAAATTTTCACTCTTCCAAGAGAAAAAAAAAAAAAAGAAAACAAAAATGGAGCGCGCGAGAAAATTAGCCAACAGGGCTATTCTCAAACGCCTGGTCTCACAAACCAAACAGCAGCCATTGTACAAATCTTCAAGGTACATTTCCTCGTTATCTCCGAGTGTTGTTCAAGGTAGCAGCAATTTTTCTAATGTTCATAGCTTTAATCCGAGAAATTTATCGCATTTTTTGGGCTCTCGATCCATTTCTGTTGAGGCCCTTAAACCGAGTGACACATTTCCCCGCCGCCATAACTCCGCCACGCCGGAGGAACAATCTAAAATGGCCGAGTTTGTTGGATGTAATAGTCTTGATTCACTAATTGATGCCACTGTTCCTAAATCTATTCGTATTGATAAGATGGAGTTTCCCATATTTGATGAGGGATTGACAGAGGCACAAATGATTGCTCATATGCAAGATTTAGCATCTAAGAATAAGGTTTTTAAGTCATATATTGGAATGGGATATTATAATACATTTGTACCCTCTGTTATCTTGAGGAATATAATGGAAAATCCGGGGTGGTATACTCAGTATACACCTTATCAGGCTGAGGTTGCACAGGGGAGGCTTGAATCCTTGTTGAACTTTCAGACCATGATTACGGATTTAACCGGTTTGCCTATGTCGAATGCTTCATTGCTTGATGAAGGGACAGCGGCTGCTGAGGCTATGGCCATGTGTAATAACATTCAAAAGGGGAAGAAAAAGACTTTCGTTATTGCTACTAATTGTCATCCTCAGACGATTGATATTTGTCAGACAAGAGCTGATGGATTTGATCTTAAGGTTGTTGTTTCGGATCTTAAGGATATTGATTATAAGTCAGGAGACGTCTGTGGTGTGTTAGTTCAGTATCCGGGGACTGAGGGTGAGATTTTGGACTATGGGGAGTTTATTAAGAATGCTCATGCTAATGGGGTCAAGGTTGTGATGGCATCGGATTTGTTGGCTCTCACGATGTTGAAGCCTCCAGGTGAGTTGGGGGCTGATATTGTCGTTGGTTCTGCTCAGAGATTTGGTGTTCCCATGGGTTATGGAGGCCCTCATGCTGCTTTCTTGGCTACGTCGCAAGAGTATAAGAGGATGATGCCTGGAAGGATTATTGGTGTGACTGTTGATTCGTCTGGAAAGCCAGCTCTTCGTATGGCGATGCAGACGAGGGAGCAGCATATTCGTCGGGATAAGGCCACTAGCAACATTTGCACGGCTCAGGTGAGTGTTTTTGTCGATTGTTTTTCATTTATTTACTTTTGTTTTCCAATTTGATACGGTCCATTAGTTTGTAAAATTATTTACTTGGTCGCCCCTAATGGAGGGGCAAATAATCAATTTTGGAAGAACTTATTGTCAACCTCTCTTTCAGATACTATCGCTATCTCAATTCAAACATGGTTTTGATTTGGGATTATTTCACTTATGCATGAGAAATCATGCAAAAAAGTTTGTTTATATATGAATTCGGTTACAAATATCATATTTTGTTATGTAGGCATTGCTTGCCAACATGGCTGCCATGTATGCGATTTATCACGGACCGGAAGGCCTTAAAACTATTGGTCAAAGGGTTCACGGTTTGGCTGCAACGTTTGCCGCTGGATTGAAAAAGCTTGGGACTGTAGAAGTCCAGGGTCTTCCTTTCTTTGACACCGTGAAGGTCAAATGTGGAGATGCCAAGGCTATTGCTGATGTTGCTTACAAGAATGAAATAAATTTGCGGATTGTGGACAAGAATACTGTAAGAATTTCCCTTTTTTTTTTTTCCTAATGCATGCTTTTTTCGTAAATTGCAAATACTTCAAATAACTGTTAACGTTTCTCTCAGATAACAATTTCTTTTGATGAAACAACCACATTAGAAGAAGTGGACAAGCTGTTTGAAGTCTTTGCATGTGGCAAGCCAGTAAGTATGAGTATTATGTTAAGCCATGTAATAACTTTCGGTTATATACGCCTTATAACTTGAGTATCATGTCCACTAGGTGACGTTCACAGCTGCATCTCTTGCACCGGAGGTTGAAAATGTGATTCCTTCAGGACTTGTGAGGGGGAGCCCATATCTGACTCATCCAATATTCAACTCGTACGGATATTTTAGTTTGAAGTTCATAATTTGAATTATGGCTCGTAAGGGCAAAATTTAACTGTTACTCTTTTGTTGTAGGTACCACACCGAGCACGAGCTTCTTAGGTACCTTCACAGACTTCAGTCGAAGGATCTGTCTTTGTGCCACAGCATGATTCCTTTGGGATCTTGCACGATGAAATTGAATGCAACAACAGAAATGATGCCTGTGACATGGCCCGCTTTTGCAAATCTTCATCCTTTTGCCCCCATCGAACAGACTTCCGGTTACCAGGTTATATG
This sequence comes from Handroanthus guayacan, assembly GCA_014898755.1. Classification (NCBI taxonomy): domain Eukaryota; kingdom Viridiplantae; phylum Streptophyta; class Magnoliopsida; order Lamiales; family Bignoniaceae; genus Handroanthus; species Handroanthus guayacan. The sequence goes on from JACFYI010002305.1 coordinate 497,270, forward strand.
AGAAACTCTTGGAATTCAGCTCTCTAAATACCTCTCAATCTTTTTTGGACATTCTGATGTTACCTTTGTGAGTTGCCCTATTGAATGATGACGTTCTTCTTGCAGGAAATGTTCAAGAATTTGGGTGAAATGTTGTGTACAATCACCGGCTTTGATTCTTTCTCTCTGCAACCAAATGCCGGTGCGGCTGGAGAATATGCCGGGCTGATGGTTATCCGAGCATACCACATGGTATTTAGACATTAATGTATTTCAAAGCCAAGAAGTTAATCTTGTAAAATTTACAATTAGTGGCACTGAGTGATGGTTCATTCTAATGTAGTCGAGAGGAGACCACCACCGGAACGTATGCATCATTCCGGTCTCGGCTCACGGAACAAACCCTGCAAGTGCAGCCATGTGCGGAATGAAAATCGTGGCAGTTGGAACCGATTCCAAGGGAAATATTAACATTGAAGAGTTACGTAAGGCTGCAGAAGCAAATAAGGAGAATTTGGCCGCTCTCATGGTATGGATTAATTATAATCAGTGTTCTCTAATTGTGCCGTTAATTGCATTTGTCTCTGTTGATAAATATTTAACCCAAATTCAGGTTACATATCCTTCAACTCATGGAGTTTATGAAGAAGGCATCGACGAGATCTGCAGAATCATTCACGACAATGGTGGACAAGTTTACATGGACGGAGCTAACATGAATGCTCAGGTAAGATGTCATATGATAGTACATAAGCATATCATGTTCCACGATTGTAACAAGTTCATACAATCGTAACATAACTACATAAGGTTATGATATGGTGTGTAAGTGCATCGTATTCGTGTCAAGGTTCTAACTCGTTGAAAGAGAGATGACAACCAATCTCTTGTCTCTGCAGGTTGGTTTGACGAGCCCAGGCTTTATCGGCGCTGATGTTTGCCATCTCAATCTCCATAAAACATTCTGTATTCCGCACGGTGGAGGCGGACCCGGTATGGGGCCCATTGGGGTGAAGAAACACCTCGCACCATTTCTACCATCACATCCCGTGGTACCTAAAACACATTAGTAATAATTGATTCCTTTGTTGCTGCCAATATTCCATAACTTCTAAGATGGGACGAGTACCAAAAATCACTAACTCCGTATTGCGTTGTTCGATATTGCAGGTACCAACAGGAGGAATACCAGCACCTGACGAGTCTCAGCCTCTAGGTGCTATTTCGGCTGCACCATGGGGCTCTGCGCTCATTTTGCCGATATCATATGCCTACATTGCCATGATGGGATCGGAGGGATTAACTGAAGCATCAAAGGTTGCTATCTTGAAAGCCAACTACATGGC
>JACFYI010002305.1:503900-528297 GCA_014898755.1 Handroanthus guayacan
CCCATTTTTTGGGGAAGAGTTGATGAAATTCTGTTGTCTCGCTTTTTGTGTTGCAGAGTTGTAATGTTGTAAATTATGATGAGAAAGTATTGGATGGGTTCTATGATGTTTGTGGCATAGATTCCAATTTGGTGGCCCAAGCAAAAATGCCATCACTGGTGGAACTCGAGGCAATGTCTGCCTTGGATGATGTTGGTTGTGAGGTTGTTTTAGTCAATCGTGCAGTTGATGTGGAACTCCGGCAACTTGAGGAAAGGGTTTATCATATGTCCATTGAATGCCTTGCTCTGGATAAGACCTTGAATACAAGTTTTCTAGTTCAGAAAATTGCTGATCTTATTGTTGAAAGAATGGGAGGGCCTGTTAGTGATGTTGAAGAAATGTTCAGGAGGTGGAGGAAAAAGAAACATGAGCTAAGAATCTATTTGAATTCAATCATCCTTCCCCTTGGCTCGCTTGATATTGGGCATTCGCGCCAAAGAGCCTTACTCTTTAAGGTAATCAGAGCTTCTCCTGAGACTTATGTTTGTTTCTTACCCTCATGTTAATGAAATATTTGCTGCCTGATATTACAACTTTGACTTGTCATCATGTTGTTCCATACTTGCCTTTACTGGCAAGTATGTTTAATTTGATAGGGAGCTTCAGCCATGCATAAACTAGAATTTGCATGATTTTTGTAATTGTATGACCTTGCCTGCAAAAACCAATTATAATTCTGAGTGACCCAAATGTCGGCTTCCAGGTACTTGCTGACAGGATCAACCTTCCTTGTAAGCTTGTCAAGGGGAGTTATTATACTGGCACTGATGAAGGGGCTGTGAACTTGATAAAATTGGATGATGGAAGGTAATGACTTGTATGGTAGTTTTGCAAACATTTCATTTTGAATAATTTCTCCATCGCATTGAGGTTTTCACATTATGTGTGTGGGATGTATTTCCTTTTGGTTGCGGTAGTGTAGGGAGGGGAAAGGGATTAAATTGGATGAACTGAAGAGTAAGCGTGGCTGATGCATTGTTATCTGATAACAATGGAAGAGATTGTTCAAAAACTTTGGAGTTTATTTTTGTACACATAATGTTATGAGATTGGGATGTACTGATGTTACAATATTTGCTCAATTTATTTTCTCATTATTACATTCCAGAATGGTATTTAATGATTTTCTCTACTTCTGTTGACACTGAAAGAACCTCAGATTTTGTGGATGAAATGTTTTGACAAAAAAAAAAAGTACTTTTTGTTCTCTAAGGGGTCAGACTTTCCCGTGATCTTTTTGAAAGCCATCATGAACAAGTAATTTTTGCTCTCTCAAGTTGCCAGCATTGAAGGTCTCTGTCTGCTCATAACTATTTTGGTGTATGTATTTGAGTGGATTGTGGAACTGGAGGTCAAGAGCTTCTCAGTAAGTCTGATTAAAAGTCTTCAAATGGAATTCTCATGGAAGAACTGTGTCCCTGCCACCGCCTGATCAATTAGAGATAGCAGGACTGAGTCTGAGGGGTTGTTCTCACCCTTCATTGCATTAGCTCCCGCCAATTGCATTTTTCTTTCTGAAAAAAACTAAATAGGAGTTATTTTTCTTCTTATATGTCTGGTCTGATACTCGTTGTTGTTCTTTTTGGTCAAGGATGGTGTGTTTCTTTTATGATACTGGGTGAGAAATTCTATAGATATTTAATTATTGGAATAATGGTAAGAGATACTTAAACTAATTTTTGAATTGATGCAGCGAGTACATTATTGATCTAATGAGTGCTCCAGGCACACTCATTCCCGCCGAGGTACCTAGTGGTCATCATCAAATTTTTGGGTTTGATGCGAGGAATGTTTCCACTAGTGCTGCGAGTGACAGGGGTACATGTACAGCATCTGAACCGGGCGCTAGAATTAGATCATTTTCACCTAGTGGAGATGAAACACTGAAAATCGGTTGTTCGAGCTCAGAATCATCTGCAATTGCCATTGAATCAAATAAAAAGCATAGGGAAGCAGCAGGGAAAATCCAAATAGAGCAGTTGGAGGATGATTTTGGAGATCTTTATCTTCCGCCAATGGGAGCATGTGAAGCATCATTGCATGCTGGCATAATATCACCTGGACAGGACTCTCGTACTGAAGATGTTTCTTGTTATGCTACTAGTGCTGCCAAGACAGCGGAGTTCACTAGGCAAACTCCGATTATGTGTTTGGAGACATGTGCATCAACACCCAAAGATTTGTTTGCAAACACCACTTCTCATGATTTTAGAGAAGATGGAATGCTGGAAAGAAATGGACTACCGAGGAGGGACAGGGTAGTCGATCAGTGCCATGCAGGGATATGCTTGTCCAAAAATGAGCACTCTCGAGTACCTTTTACTGGATTGCAGTTATTGAGCATGTCGCATAAGGGCGGCATAAAGCATTCGGCTGAAGGATTGGGAGCACATCTGTTTAAGCGGGAGTCAGAAGGACATAATCCATCTTTCAATATTCAGTGGGAACAAAATTTGCTTGTTAAAGATAGAAATGATGAAATGATCTCAAAAGATGATATGGGTGTTGGTCGAGACCTTGTTGATTTTCCTGGAAATACAGAAGCTATGTTAATTTCGTGTACTGACCTGTCTGATGCTAACAAGATTCACAATGTGCAAATTGATCCTGTGCTGAATGGAGTTGCCGAAATTTTGTGGGAGGATCTCCAAATCGGTGAACGCATTGGTATAGGTAAGAGTTATGACATTAGATTTGTTATCCCTTAACGCAGTTTGAGATTCACTGTGAGAATAGACCAAGATGCCTATAGTAACGTGAGCTTGCTTCTTTATATTTTATCGGGGACAGCTAACTTCTTTCCCAATTTCTAATTTTTTCTATGTGCCTATGTTTCAGTCATTGAAGTGCATCTTTATTGTTTATTATATTAATATATAATATAATTAATACATTATATTATTTTTAAGAGTGAACTAATATTATTGTGATTTTTTCTCAATAGATATCTTTTAAATTTTAATGTTAATATACTTAAAGTGATCGAAAGTATCACTTTGTTGTTATAAATTTTTGGACTACTATTAAAAATAAAATTCAGTATTCAAAATATAAAAATAAGATTGGAACTTAACGAGCTTTCGAACAACTATATTGAGCTCAAACTCTGCTTGTTAGAACTTAACCTCATTGAGGGCTTGAGCATGAATTGAGCCTTACTCGAGCAGGCTCATTAGGCTCATGAGCTACCTCATTTTGCACCTCTTCTTTGGACATAGAATATGCTGGAGGACTTCTATTGAGAGTTTTTGATCTTTGCTTTGATGTATTTTTCCTCAAATGAAGATATCCAATTTCCTTGCTTATTTTTCAGGGTCATATGGAGAGGTGTACCGAGGAGAATGGAATGGGACGGTAAGTTAATACTTATGGTGATCTAGTATCTGGCATGTGTTACATGCCTTAGCATAGGAACCAAAAGCACGTTATTGTCGGTGTTTCCCTCGGTAAATTTGGATATTATGTTAGGGCTCAAAAATATTTGTTGCGTGGTTTGAGGTCGTCTGATTATTTGTTTAAGTTCCTTTTGAACAATTTGCTGCTCCAGATTATTGAGTCTGCGTGTTTTTGTCCACCATCCGCCAGTATTAGAAGGTACCATATTCCTAATCCACACTTATTTTGATGAAAGCACTTGTCATTTCATGGCAGGAAGTTGCGGTGAAGAAGTTTATGAAGCAAGATATCTCAGGCGATGCACTTGCACAATTTAAGTGTGAGGTAATGCTAAACATTTATTTATACATGTGATACTTTTGTGTGCTAGGAAGGTTTTCTGCTCCTTTTCTTTTTTGGTTTTACACCTTGATTTGTTTGTCTGTTGCAGGTAGAAATCATGTTGAGATTGAGACATCCAAATGTCGTTCTTTTCATGGGAGCTGTGACTCGGCCTCCACATATGTCCATATTGACAGAATTTCTTCCAAGGTTTATTTCTCAATATCTGATGGAAACTTGTGACCCAGTGTCATTGTTTGATGGTTTTGGTCCCTTAGCATATTGTTAATATTTAGCTAGAATGATTTTGCTCCTACTATGTTCTAGCTGCTTATAAGTCCTCTCACATTTGCAGGGGTAGTTTATATAAGCTCCTGCACCGTCCAAATATCCAAATTGACGAAAAAAGGCGAATAAGGATGGCACTTGATGTGGTATTGTCTGGATTCATTGAATTCCAGTTTGTTTCTGGTCCTAGGTTCCTTTGCCATCTGTTAATATGCCAATCTTTTGCAGGCCAAGGGAATGAATTACTTGCATACAAGCCATCCTATCATTGTTCATCGAGATTTGAAGACTCCAAATCTCCTTGTTGATAAAAATTGGGTTGTGAAGGTTTGGTCTGATTTTTATTACTACAGCCCCATGCATTATGGTAATGATTTTTGCTTCTCTCTTTTTTAATATAGGTTTTCCTGCATGTTAGGTTTGTGATTTTGGGATGTCACGTTTGCAACACCATACGTTTCTATCTTCAAAGTCAGCTGCTGGAACGGTAATGCCTGTGAAGCCAAAATTTCTTAGTCATTATTTGTTTTTCTTTACCATTTATTGGATGTCAGTTTCCATCGCAAGAAAGGAGCGGGAAAAAAGGAAGAGTAAAAATTAAAAAAAAGAGTGCAAAATGATGCAATTTTCTTCTTCAATCTGCAGGCAGAGTGGATGGCCCCGGAGGTTCTAAGAAATGAACCATCCAATGAGAAGTGAGTTACTGGGGCTACCTCTACTCCTGAGTCCTTGAAAGAACCTGAACTCTTTCTAGTGTGAAATGTTTTGAATCTCATTGATAAGCTTAGATTCTCTCATTCTCAGATCTGATGTATATAGTTTTGGAGTCATACTATGGGAGCTAGCAACTTTACGAGTGCCATGGACGGAAATGAACTCAATGCAAGTTGTTGGAGCTGTTGGATTCCAGGGTAGAAATCTGGACATCCCGCCAACGGTTGATCCCATGGTGGCAGAGATAATAAGCGACTGTTGGAATAGGTCAGTTCCTTGCTTATTGCCTATTCGTTGATTCATGTATAGTGGATTCGTGTCTGAATGGACTGCTTGGAATTATATGTTTTATCCTCAATACGAATTTAACTTGGAGGTTTCGTCTTCTGCAGAAATCCACAGGCACGCCCATCTTTTGCACAGATTATTTCGCGTCTCAAGTGTCTGCAGCGCCTCAATGTGAGAGCTGTATAATAGGCAGTGTCATTATAGCAACAGCTAAGAGCTCGATTCTGGACTCGAAGAGCCAGTCAGAGCAAAAGTCAAAAGTTTGAGAAGGTTATCTGGGTACAAGGCAATGGTACATATGAAGGTTTTGGAGGGACAAGTGTTGGTTCATTCAAAGTGGGAACTCAACACAGCCGGTTAAGTAAATGTCCTCAACTTCTAAAGTGGCACCAAGTGCAGTTGGGGAAGAAAAACTTTTAGTCTCTGTTAGCAAACTGATTTGTGAGGTCCTAAAAAATGCAAGAGAAAATGATAAAGGCGTTCTCTTCATATTTTTAGGGCTAAGTCAATGTAATATCTTCTATTTGTATGAATTCTAAATAAAAGAACGGAAAAAGAAAGAAAAAAAAAGGAAGGAAAGAAAGAAAGAAAGAAAGGAAAAGGCGGGTTTTGGAGTCTGTTGGAGATCATCAAAGAAGCAACTGTAAAAACAGGGTCTCTACAGGTTGTACCAGAAGAAGAATTAGCAAGAGAAAAATGACAAATGTTACTTTGCGTGAGTCGTGTACTTTGCTACCTGTCATACATTGTACCTGCAAAGAAAAATGGTGAATGTTTTGAACGTTAACACCTCATCTTAGCCCATTTTTGTTGTGTTGCCCAAGATTCAAGAATCATATATGTTTGGAAACCTGATTGATGTGACTTGCGTTCTTTTTTAGATCTACACTACAAACCAATGATCTCATTTCTCTTAGAAAAGATCGCAAATCTTAAAATATAAATTTAAGTTGCCAAACTACTTTATTGGGCCATTATTATATATATGTTACTAAGGAAAAGAATCAGCCTCACATTATTGTCCAATACATCATCTCCAAAAGGCTTGAGTCGAAAGGATTTTCGTTCTTTTGCGCACCCTACACAAGATATGTACTTCCCGACCCGGTTTTCTTCTCCTTTCCTTTTATACGCCACAACAGTCAACAACAATACATTTCTTTCCGAACACTGCCTGAAGTCCTAAACAAAGATATTTTCCCCAAGAATTCCCATTATCCAAAACCAATCCAAAAACCTCAATATAAATTCACAAAAGAAAATCCCAAAAAAAGTAAAAAAGAAAAAAAAGGTAAGGAAAATGGCCGCCTCCTACCTTCTCTGTCTAAAGCCGCTCTTACTACCACCTCTCTCCTCTCCCTTCAGGGCCTCCACGCTCACCACCCACCAGCTCACTCTAATAACGAACTTCCCGCATCCCAAATCTCATTCCTTCCCCAAAATACCCTTGTCATCTTTCAAGAATAACAATAACACCCCATCAGAAACAGAGTGCCCTGTGCCTCTCGATCAACAGCCCATTAACGAGTACCAATCTCTCTCCAATTCTTTTCCCTTCTCGTGGGCCTCAAGCGACGTCGTTGAGTACTCTTCAAGACTCTTTGTAACGGGGGCTTGTTTTGCTCTCTTTGTGGGCCTTCCTGTTTCTTGGTTTGGGTCCGTTGGGTCCAAGGATGAGCCCATCAGACTGGTTTTGGCAGCTGCTTCGAGTGGGATTTTTGTTGTGATTCTTGCTGTTGTGAGGATGTATTTAGGTTGGGCGTATGTGGGGAATCGCCTGTTGAGTGCCACCGTGGAATGTGAGCTTTTCTTCTGATAATTGAATGATTTTGGCATTATTTTCGTGGTTTCTTTTATGACATGGAATAATATAATATGTAATGTCCCTTTATTTTTTCATTCTTTGTTTCTTGGTGGCGTGATGACAGATGAAGAAACAGGGTGGTATGATGGCCAGGTATTTTTCTTTTTCTTTTTTTTTTTTAACTTAATTTTATGTTGTCTGAATATCTAAAATATGAGTATTTATTGCTTGATATTCTTGGAGTGGCATGCTTTCATTGGACTTAATTTAGCATTTTCGAAGAAGACTATAATAGTTCAAATTTACTAAAATTGTGGGTTTTTGTCTAATTTTAATTGGAAGCTTTGGTAAATGAATAATCTTTATGGTTAATAGTTATTGATATTTGTTATTTGGAAGAATAATCGTGTTGTGTATACTTGAGCTATAATATAATGCACTTAGGTTCTTGGATCATCATATGATGGACTTCGTCAAGTTGTATGTTTACTTTTTTTGATGGGATCAAAGGGTGATAGAATTTGTTAGCTTTCTTATTGGCATCAAAAAATTTAATTCCATACGATTGAATGTTCTCCTCATTTCAGTTATAACTTCAAATGACCAATCTAAGGATGCAAATGAGCCGATCCTTAACTAGTTTTTCAGGCTCAAATCAAACGAGCTGAACTCGAGCTTGACTAGCTGAGCAAATAGTGCTTGAGCTTGACTCTTAGTTCGAATTTGACTTGGTTCGTTTGGCTCAATTTTGTATTCGAGCCATAGGCTTGACTTTGAGCTTCAGCTCAAAAGGCTCGATTAGTTTATCATGTCCTATTCGTAGGCTCGAGCTTGGTTTGAAATCTATGCAAACCACTCGAGCTTAAACAGTTGTAGAATCGGCTCATCAGACTCCCAAGCCAGCTCGTTTCATTTGGATCGCTAGACCAAGTTTACACTATTAGTCATGAGAAACATTGAATATTTAATAGTGCAACACATATACCTACTTGAATGTGATACACATTTTTTATGTGCAGATATGGGTGAAGACTGCTGAAGTTTTGGCTCGTGATAGGCTTCTTGGTTCATTCTCTGTAAGTCATTGAACAAAACACTATACACTAATGAAATATATCTCTTTAAATTTCTTTTTCCTTACAAAAAACTCAAATAAAATGCTCGAAAATGGTCTCTTAATCAATTACTAAAATTACACAGGTGAAGCCTCTTCTAGGAAGATTGAAAAACACCCTTATCGTTCTCGGAACCTCATTGTTTATCTGCATACTTCTCTTCATAAACTCCGACAGCAGCCAAAAAACGTCGTATGTTTCATCAGATGAGCCTCAAGTTAGAGCTATACCCGGAGTTTACAATGATGAATCTGCAAGAAACTTTGAGCCTGATGCATTTTGTGGTGAATCTGTTGTTCCTTAGTTCATATTTTCTTGATATTGTATGAATGCACATTCCTTTTTTTTTTTTTTTTGCTGATTTAGTGGGGTTCATATATTTGTAAATTTGGTCTTAAGAAACTCGAGTCCACGATTGATAGATATATTGCAGTAGTGTGAGAGATTATCACCAAACTATCTGTTTATGATCTTGATTCTTTGTCCGTGTTTCTTATAGCGAAAGAAATAAAAGAAACACTAAATGAAGAACGATTTTTCTCTATACTGTGCTCGCATAGTTTGTTGAAGGGGATGAATTTGTTCATGGATTTGTACAAGAAAATAAGAAGTTATGCAAATTAGTTGAGATCTCATCCTTCGGTGCAAATTATTATTACTAAATTATGGATACCTATTTACTGCTTTATAGATCACCCGGATTGGTTGATTCACCTCGATTGATCTTGATCGGTTGACTTTGTAAGCCGCTTCTATCTATTAAGTCAAGGCGATTGGGTTAGTCAAATTTGATCAAAATTAGTGAATGGCTTTGTCAAATTTGATCAAAATTAGTGAAAAGGCTATAGTGATTATTGACTGTAATTGATTAAATTAGTATTTAAATTCATTGAAAATTTGTAACCAGTAGAACGGGACTGTTTTTTTCTTCCATTCACGTTTTAATACAATGTATCTAACGTCATATTGCTTCAGATTTTTCTAAAAATTATAATAAAATTCAACGCTTTTTGGTTAAGATCACAAGAAATGTGGGATAGTTGTAATTGGCTTGGGGGATTTGTGAAAATTTTTAGTGGAAGAGGGTTTCTAAAGTAAGAATTGTTGTTTTCTACGACAAGAACCCAAAAACCCTTTATTAGTCTGTGCCAGGAGGATATGAAATCCTTTTTTTAATTGGGGGCAAGAGGATATCATTTCATTAAATTCAACAAAGAAATAATATATAGAATCAAGGCTTAGATAAGAAGAAATTTTATGCCATTTTTAGAACACCATTAAATCTTACTTATTTAATACATATAATTGTAATTTATCATCCACGATTTACAAAAATGAAAATTACTCATCCCAAATAGAAGTATTCACATATCACTCAGTAATTCATGATTCACTAAATATTATTTTATATTTCATAATCATGTATATAAGTTATATACACTGATCTTATTTTAATTATTAAATTCACATGTATGATGCACCGGATTGTATTATGAAAATCAACAAACTATTAAAGAATATGGTGATATAATAAATTAAATCTTAATATTATTACGTATGACCTCATAGTTTGTAATTTATTAATTTAATCAAATGTAGGTGACGTAATAGCCACCGAAAGGGCCCAAAAAAAAAGAATATCACTGTTATTGAATTTCTAATAAAAAAATATTTGCATGATCCTTTAATTCTAGGGGCAAAACCGCCCAACCACATTAAATAGTGGGGCCCACCACGGGAGGAGAGAGATTGTTTGGGGGAGTTTCAGGTTCATGCACCTTTCCGCTTCATGTCTTCTCCCTTCCGATGAATAAACCCGTTCTTTTTATTTTCTTCTTTCACACAAAACTCAACAAAAAGTAAAAAAAAAAAAAAAAAAAAAAAAAAAAAAAAAAAAAAAAACTCTCTTCACATGTCGAGGTTCTCAATAAAATCAAAGACCATTTGATAGTTAATTTCACATTTTCATTTGATGTAAGTTTTTTTCACAAAGATTTGGCAGGTATTTTAAGCTAATTTTGCAGCTTTTTATTTTTTATTATTTATTTTCAGATGTTTCTCGAATGGCTCATTTTAGTTGATTTACTGGGTTTAATTCTTCAATGCAGTTTTAATACAAGGTTACAAATTTTTGTTTAATTTCATTTGTGGGTTTAAAGTCTTGTTTGGATATATTCAGTGTAGAGTTGCCAAGAACAGATTTTTTTTTTCCTTCTTTCTTTTTTCAAATCTGCCCGGCAGCTAAAATTAGAGTGGGATTTATTTGTTATATGAAAAATGAAGTGTTAATAATTCTTTTTTAATTTGTTTTCTGGGTTTAAAGCATTTTATACTGCCCTGATTTTATTCATTTATTTTTTTAATTCTAATCCGTAATGAGCAATGATTTTGATAAGTAAGATTTCTGCTCCACAAATCAAGAGGACCTCATCTTTGGTGGATGAAGATAAGTATAAATGTATAGCTATTTTTCCATATACCTTTTTTTTTTTTTTTTTGGCCTGATTATTGTAAATAGTCTCCTTTAATTCCTAGTATAGTTTTTCCCTCGATCAATTGAACCTGTGTGTTTTGCTTTTTCATTTTCATTATTTCCTATGATGAATGCGAGTGATGGGGTTTGATTAAGTGATTGGTCCATGGAATGATATTTTGTTGTTTGTCTTTAGGTGACAGGAACAAGCAATATAAAAATAAAGTGATTTATGATAAAGCATGTAATGAAGCTTATGGTTCATTTATGTCCATTTCTTGAAAATGCTAGAGTTTATGTTCATGGTATATAATTATATTTGTGGTGGGTGAGACTGATTTATAATAAGCCAGATGATTATTTTGTGATGCGTGTTTTTAGTTAATATTGGATTAGTGGAGCATCTTATTCGATGTTAATATAGATTGATCGTGCCTTATCGTGCCTGAACAGTGCAGAATTGTCTAAGTCTCAGCGTCGTTATTACAAATCTTTGCGAATAACAGGTTTAGAGTGACTGGTAACGTTTATGATTCAGTCCATGTCTTAAGAAAGGAAAAATATGTGAGAATATTAACGTAGTGCAACCAGTCTCTAACTTTAAAGGTTGTTTTTCAGCATTAAAATGAAAAGAAGACATCAAAGATGTAAATTTCTCATATGCAGCACTTTTAAAGATCTCGACTTCATGCAGTGTTCTTGCATGAGCCAGAGCATTGGATACTTTTTGGATTGAGTTATTAAAATACTATATTGGCTGCAGCCCGTCGACTGGTTAAGATTTGACACGTGGCCTATGCATTGCCATGTGAAATTTTCGATGGATTGGGAAACATGGGAATTAACGGTTATAACTTTTTGCAACGGTTACGGATTCTTGTACTTCATTTAGTTCTGCAATCATATGATGCCTCTTTATCCATACTTTGGTGTTTTATGCTTTTGCTATCTTTATTTATCACCCTTTCATCGTTTCCCCCGTTACATCATTATCATTTTCCCCCTTAAGCTATGCATTTTTTTGAAGTCTGTTTTATCTTGCAGAGTTGACTTTTCATTTGGCAGCCAATGAAATTAGTGTTCTTGTTAGTTTTCTGATACAACCACTACACCAGAGACTGTTTCTGACGAGGAAATAATCAGGACCGCGAGATTTTATGTAACCATATACACCGTGAAGAAAACTTCATCACATGGAACTTGGTCTTGCCGAAGTTGGAGATAAAAGCTATTCTGAGAATATTCTGCATGAATTCTGGCCGTTGGATGAAATTGATTCTAAAAAGGCGAAATTCCCATGTTGTGTGGTTTGGACACCTCTGCCTGTAGTCTCATGGTTGGCACCTTTCATTGGACATGTCGGAATATGCAGGGAGGATGGTACGATTTTAGACTTCTCTGGTACCAACCTCGTCAATGTTGATGAATTTGCTTTTGGTTCAGTTGCAAGATACATTCAGTTGGACCGAAATCAGGTATATCTCCATGATTTCTCTTTCATTTTCTCTATCCATTCGATCATGTATGTAAATGTGCATGTGATTCTTTTGCATGGATCATGGGGATATAATCGGCAATTGAAACGAGGAAATTGTAACAAATGTCTGTATGTCTATCCTGTAAAGGATCTCTTACGTCACGCTTTGTATTTTTGTTCACTCAAGGATCTCTTATGTCACGCTTTTTATTTTTGTTTGCCCGAGTATTTCGTTTAAGTAAAATGTTGTTGCATAATCCGTTTGACTATCTTAAATTCCCCTCGTTATATCTCATAAAGCTAACGTTTATCGTTTCTGTTGCATCATTTGAGTATCTTAGACTTCTCATTGTCCCCCTTGGTTAGATATGCAAATTTTTGCCATGAATGAACTTTTTACGACAAGGGTAGTTTTCATACACAAAGAAAATGACGTGGCTCGTCCTATTTTATCAGATGAAAGGAGTTTGTCGATTAAGATGTAGATAACTTCATTTTTTTTTTTTTTCCTCTCTTTTTTCCAACAGTGCTGTTTCCCTCCAAACCTCATCGGACACACATGCAAGCAACGCTACGTTCATGCTGAATTCGGGACTGCAATAACATGGGACGATGCTATCCAATCCAGTGCGCGCTACTTTGAGCACAAATCTTACAACCTCTTCACATGCAACTGCCACTCCTATGTTGCTAACTGCCTGAATCGGCTCTGCTATGCTGGATCGATGAAATGGAACATGGTAAATGTTGCTGCTCTTATACTCTTTAAGGGGAAGTGGGTTGACGGCTTTTCTATCTTACGATCATTTTTGCCTTTTGTCGTGGTGCTCTGCTTTGGTGTTTGGGTTGTTGGATGGCCGTTTTTAATCGGGTTATTCTTGTTTTCGTTCCTGCTGGTTGGATGGTTTTTGTTGGCCAACTACTGTTTTAAGAACTTGTTAGACTGTTAGATGTTGCTAACATGTTTTTCAAAAAACAACTTCCTGATGGCCTCGTGGACTGGAACTGTAGTATATATAAAGGGCCGTTTGATGAAGAGCTATCTATACAAAAGATCTAAATGTATAACATTAGATCTAAAAGAGAAGTTATTTGTTTTTGCCACAGCCCTTATGGCGGTGCATGTCAAATGTATTGCATTCACAATCGAATATTTTTATAGTGAAATATTTAATGCACTTGTAATCAAACGTTATTTCATTAAGTGGAATACGAGATGGAACATGTTTTGGAATGGATGATCCGAATTGTAAGTTTTTTACTCTAATAAAAAATATCACTAAAATTCAAATTTGGATCTTTAATAGCTCAAATTGCTTAATAACATATTTAATTTACCTTCATTTGATTATCTATTGAATGTATTGTTGAGTTAAAAATCAGTCCCGATTAAAATCTGCCCAATGTACAGCCCTAGATGAAACTTGCAGGCAAGTTTAGGTAAATAAATATCTCAAAGCCACAGCATAATTTCCAATAATAACGAATTGTATAAGTTCTTTGAAGCATGAGATTGCTGGTGGCATCTTGGTGCGAATCCATGTTTTGGTGGATCCTATATTTCAGCGGTCTTATAGCATCATTAGCTTCGTCTCATGCCCCATACTTGGGGGCTTTTCACAGCTTAAATGCTACTTCATGTGTGAATCTGTCAGCTGGAATAACCAGCTTTCCACCATTCTGCATGTAAATATCAGCTATAAGTAGGGATATTTGAATTGCTATATTTGAGCAAATGCCAATAGAATCAGTTTCAGAACGAGAATATGATCATGGCCCCCATAAGGATCTAAGATAACCCAATATATATAAATATATATATATATGTGTGTGTGTGTATATATATATATATATAGAGAGAGAGAGAGAGAGAGAGAGAGAGAGTTGAAGAAATTAAAAGCTGCGTAAGACAAATTAAAGGCGGGAATCGCATGGAAGGAAGAACATATCCTTTTTTTTTTTTTGGATAATAATAATAACAAAAAAAAAAAAAAAAAGGTCTTTGCCCATGTTGAATGTTCCTCTTGTTTTACTTCTGTGGCCTAATGATCTTTCCCTATATTCTGACATCGTAAATTTCAGTGACTGGTCCATCTATCGAATCGGTGGTCGATCACTACTCTTACATTACTATGTTTTCATTGATATCTTTGAATAGTAATATTACTTTTATAAATTTTTGTATTTATATATTTCAACAAATAAAATTTATTTAAATAATATTTTACATATATTCGAATTACGTACATAATTGCTAGTATATGCAAATATATACATATAAAGAAAATTGAGTAAATTATCTAAGCACTTGAATGGAAGAGATTGAGGAGATTCACGGTAAAAATGTCTTTGGGTTTTGCCTTGTGGGGTTTTTATAAAATAAGAGTGTCCTGTTGATGTTAACACGTGTACTTATTATAGATAAAGTATAAGATCCTTAGTTATTTAGGTATATTTTTTTAGGGTGAATTACAAAAACTACTCTTGAGGTTTTGTATAATTACAAGAATCACTCCTGAGGTTTGGACAAATAACAAAAACCATCCCTAATGAAACAATATCGCTGGG
This sequence comes from Handroanthus guayacan, assembly GCA_014898755.1. Lineage (NCBI taxonomy): Eukaryota > Viridiplantae > Streptophyta > Magnoliopsida > Lamiales > Bignoniaceae > Handroanthus > Handroanthus guayacan. Next base: position 518,387 of record JACFYI010002305.1, read on the forward strand.
ATTTAATAGAAATTGACGATGTTACCATATATACAAAAGATAAATTTTAACTTTACTTTTAAAATTTACTTTTTATCTATACGATAATATCATCAACTTTCGCTAAATCTTAAAAATATTGCTTCATTAGGGGTGATTTTTGTAATTTGTCAAACCTCAGGAGTGGTTCTTGTAATTACACCAAACCTCAAGGGTGGTTTTTGTAATTCACTGTATTTTTTTAATAAGTTGACAAAATTAACTTTATTTTAAAAGATAATTATTTGGTAATTTTTAAAAATAATATAAAATAGCTTTTTTTACTCAACTTTCTTAGTATTTATTTTTATCTTTTATTTTTTCTCCAATTATATTTTTCTTCTTTCCAACTTTATTTTTTTGAAAATTTATTTATCAATCGGTTAGTTTATATAATGAGTTCAAGCAAAAATACTTAAAAATTAAGGAAAAGTAGGACTATTTAACATAAGCAAATATTTTTAAATTTATTTAATAGAAAATCTAAATACACGCATCAAGTGTGCCACAATGATTAGTATATAAAAAGTATCACACTTTAGGTAATTATCTTGTCTAAAGTACTCCTTAAAATCAATTCGCCCTAGTAACCATCCACAACCTCAATAATAAATTTCCATTATACTTTAACATATAAAAATAATTGTAATCGGGAGGGGAGATAGTTTAAAAAAATATTATCTATTCCATTGGTACACGTTGAGTGATTTTATGTAATAAATTTGAATATCATCACTATAATATGGAATTACGAAATATTTTATTCAATATATTACTAGTGTGATTGAAGATATATGCTCACCTTCATATTTGTACTAGAAAAAGGCCACCACGCGATGCGTGGTGCTATGCCCGTTGGGCTTTTTTTCCAGAGCCAGTCTATAGATATTGCATAATCATATCGGTTGCGTATATGGTAAGGTTAATTTGAATAATTGTAATACTTCATTTATTCTATCATTTTCAATGCTTCTAATTGTAAAAATTAATAGTTTGTTCATCATCAATGTGACAGTAAATTGCATAAAAAGATCAAAACAAGATGTCATACACTTTTATGCACAAAAAACTTCCTTTGAGACATGTAATAGAAACACTTGATATTTAATATGCAAAGAACTTCCTTTGAGTAAAAACTGTTATTACGTCAAAAAGCATACGGTAAACACAAAGGCAAACTTCAGGAATAGAGATTTACCAGCGCCTCAAATTTGTTTAGTCACAAATGACCAACTAGTTTCCTCGGCTATAGCTACAGCAATTTTATATCAAACCTCACATCTACTTTCTTTTGTAAAAGAAAACTAAAATAGAAATAAGTAAAATGAAAATCATAACACAAAGACAAAAATAGAAAAAATGCAATTGAGATTTGAATAATAAAATATAGTAGAAACATGTAAACAATGAAGTTAAATACTTTATTTCTTACCTATTCTATGTGTTTAAACCAATTTCTATAGCAATGTCCCCTTGTGCAAGCTACAAATTCGCTTCAAAATTTTACAACCACAGAGAGACAGAAGAAGCTGAAGATCAGGAATAAGAAGAATGAGAAGCCACTGAAGAAAGACATTGACATCCATGAATACTAATTGACAGCAAAATCTCAACTATGCAAGATCACCATATCAGAAATAAATTCATCGATCCTAGGTCCACATGCAAGTCTTCCATATTCTTCAGTTTTGGAAACAACTGTCAATAAGTCACATATTAGATTCTGCTCGTAATAGCTTCATGTAGATTATTTTGTTATAATGTAAGCTCCAAAGTCCAGATCAAGTCTAAATATTAGCATTAAACTCAGTGTTCAGTAATCAAAAGAAAATAAATATGATATGACAGTCCTTAGGTCAATAAAAATTGATTTTAACAAAGCATAACCAATAGCCGACAATAATACTGACATTAAGGTATGCAATAAGTTGTTGTCAAGTCTAGAAAATGTTATTTATTGGAGAGGCAGTAGATAGTGAATTCGTGCCAGCAAGACATTAGAAACATATGTAATTGGTACAAGAATGCGGTTTTAAGAATGAACTTTGACAATTAATGGTTTGACAAAATTCAAAGCAACATTATTGCTTAGTAATGAAGCTAAGAACATGAAAAATAAGCTTAAAACAGCAATACTACTTAATAATGGAGGCAAAAATTGGAAAAAGAACGACTTCTTGCTTCAAGAAAGGTGTAACGCTCCATGTTGGCAAAGAAAAATGGCGGGGCAGGGGCATCGGCTCTCAGGTAGTTCAACGTTCCTAATTTCCCTTGCACTTCCTTATGCTATTTGGAAGATAAATAAATCGAAAAGATAAGAACAAACATTATGTTAAACACAAAATCTCTAAACTCAACTTTTGACCAAAAAACAAAAACTGAACTTTTCAAAGTCAATAAGTTAAGATAGATATTACCCAAAAGTCTAATATGCATGGCTAGGAATAGGGCAATTTGCCAATGACCTTCTAAATACATACATTGAACTCCTTAATTTTTATTATTGGCACTTTACACTACTAAAAGGCATTGGCTAGGCAAATTTCCCCAGGATATTTTTGGTAAATTTTCCATCAAAAAATCACTTAATCCATCCAGTTAGTTATTTTCTTCCACCTTAGTTATTTTGTTCTTTACTCTCTTTCTTTTTTTGTTTCCTAAGTCATGATCCATCAAGTTCAAGAATAAAAATCTTCATATTGTTAATATTCTTTACCCTCAAACCTTGCAACTTTTTCCCAACTTTGAAGTACTTTTGGCCTCTTCTTGTCCCAACAATGTTCTTTCTCTCCGCTATTATTTGTTAAAGTGGAACCCCAAGGGAAAAAAAAAAAGAAAAAAGGAGAGGAAGAAATATATCAACCAAAACACAAGAAAGAGACCAAATCAGAGGGAAAAAAAATAAATAAGAAAAGAGCAAAAATAGATGAGAGATTGGGAGAGAAAAGAGCAAAAATTTTAAATCGTGAGACACGCGCCGTGGCACGGTAGAATATAGGGTATAGGTAATAATAATATAATATCTAACAATAGAACATCTGATATATCATTTGGAAGAGAAGATTTTAGTAAAAATTAACAATTAATAATATGTAAAGGTGAATTTTAAACTTGTTCATGCAAATATATACTCATTCCAAATACTTGGATAAAGCCTAATTACATACTAAAGCTTGCTCCAACTATCATTAACATTAAGAGCTCGTTTGCTTCGTAGAATAAGATTGGATGTAATTAATAAAGTGAATGATTTCTTGTCTAGATTATGTATCAATCCAATTCCATATTGTGTTTGGTTGCATAAATTTAAAATAAGAATATCCTAAGTATTATTTAATTAATTGTTTAGTTCTTTGGATTTTATTTCATGTGATAATTATTGAGATGCCATAATTAACATGCACTTTTTACTATTTTTTTTTTTTAATTTCTCCATAAATTATTTGAGAAAATTAGAGAATAGAAAAAGAAACTTAAATATTTACGTCACACAAACTAATTTTTTTCCTTGATATTTTTATTACCACATTAGTCTTTCAGTTTTTGCCTAATTAATTAAACTAATCTTAATCTAATTAATTTTAAAAACTAATTTGATAATTTAGACTAATTATATTTCTTATAATGGATTTGACAATTCAAATTACTAATTTGATAATTATTTCACAATTTAATTTAGATGAAATAATTTAATAACTAACTTGATAATTAACAATTAAATAATTTGTTTGATAATTTAAATGAACTAAGTTGATTCTTTAAACCAATTATGATCATAAACATAATTAGTTAATTAAAAAATTGGTTAATTAGATAGTTATAGTTAAATGTATGAAGTGATTGAAGCTCATGACAACCGGCAAAGCATAGAGTACAACAATTCTAAGCATGCCAGGACCTAAACGGTGACGTTTGCTATGGGCAACAAGGGAAAAAGAAAATTGGAAAAGCAAACCAAAAAATTGAAAAGGCCGATGAAAAGAATGTCAGATTTTAGAAGTGGGCCCCACAATAATAATTGAAGCCCAGCACAACCAGTAAAGCATTGGGTACAATCATTTTGTGCATACCAGTACAAACGACACCATTTAATCGGATCAAGGAGGGAAAAAAACATAGAAAAAACCATTCACGCGCCGCACTACTGTAGCCACACCCATCCTCTCTTATAGATTAGTAGTAATAAAAATAGAAGGCTTAATGTCTCAATTTTTTTAACGTAAACACCTTACTTATAATTTTTTCAAGTATAACCTATTTTGAATGGATTTAAGTGTTTTCACATTTCTCATAATTTTCCATAATTTTAAAATTGCATTGTTTTTGTGGGTACTATTTGGAACGACTCTCACTTATTTTATATATTTTTAAAAACCAGCAGGCAATTTGAATTTAATGGACCTAATTAACTCCCAAAACTTGGACTCTTTAACATATGAGATTTAAATGGCTTAAAGAATAAGCACACTGTTGGGAAGCGATCAATGAGTCATCTGACAATATTTTTCTAAATAAACTTTCAAAAATTGAACAAGATAAAAATATTATCACACAAAGAGAGCAAAAGAGGCTACTGCTCTTTTTTTTACAAAGAGTTACAATTCTACACTCATTCTTATACTAAAACAACTTGTGAGAGTTTCGACTCTTACACAAGTATTCTCTATCACTTCTATCTTCCCTCTATCACATACTTCGTATAAAAGAACTCATGCCTCCTATTTATAATGGCTAAAAGCCCTTTCCTTATATCACTAAAAGACAAAAATTGCAAGTTGGTGCTTAGTCATTGTTAGTTGTCATTAGTCGTCACAAGTTGTAAGTTGACAAATGGTTGGCGTGAGTTGGCAAATGACTGGCACGAATTGGCAATTCTTATCCTTTATTTTTATGTAAATTCAATTTATATTTCAACAAACACAAAGTGCAGAAGATTGAAATGGCTTAAAAAGTAAGCACTCTTTTCTCAACGGTAAAAAGATAATATAAGGAAAGTCCCTTAACGCCCTTCCATAATATATATTTTCTTAGCGCCTAAAACCTCTGGGGTGAGCTCCAGTCCTGTGAGTCCCAGATGAATCCCAGAGACGGCCAAGACCCAGAATTCCTCGTCCAATCGAAGCAACTGTTCCAATCCTCGGATTTCTACGATGTTCTTCACTTTCGTTTTCCCCGGAAGTTTTCAATCCTGCCATCATTTAATTTAAGTTTGAAACCCTAAATCTCTCCACGCTTTTTGTTATGGAGCTAACGAATGTAACGGCTAGTAGTGATTGGAATCCTGGCCGTTGGAGTAAAGATGATCGTGACCGTGAATTGAAAGAGGAATTTAAGGGAAACGGTGTCGTTGCAATTGGTGAAGGGAGCAGAGATGATTTAATCTCAGCCGTTGACAGCAGCCCTAAGATGGACGGAGCGGATGAAGTGGCAAGGATAACTAATTCTGACAAGCAGCACGCGGGAAGCTTGGCGCGCTAAGCCGTTAGGAGCAAGGAGCAATCACGCCTTCCATGGATTATTCCGTTTTGCTCACCTCTTCTAGAAGAATGATCAGTTATATAATGCTGTATGCTGTAATCGATGGATTAGGCCAAAAGTTAGAAGTAAAATCTTATTCTCATCTTTATTCTTCTATTTCTCATCTCAAATTTCTTCTTAAATTCTTGTTAATTTCTGGGTTGAATTGTTGGGATATAACATTTTTTTATCGATCTCTGGTGCGCCCCACGGCATCGTCTCTCGGCTTCTATTTGCTTATTTTTTGTATAATTATAATGCACGTAGAGTTAGTGTTTTTGTTATGGCTGCGCATCTTTTGACTTCTGATCTTTCTTAATTATTTATTTATTTTATGTTAATTGATTGCATTGTTTAATGTAAGTGGGAAATTTCTAGATGTAACCTGGATTTATTTGGACTTGCTTTGGTGAAGTAAATTATTTAATATCCTTTTATTTTTTAGTTGCTTTTTTTTCCCCGTTAATTTATCTATTAAATTTTGAGGTGAACGTAAGTTGATCTTCTGGTGTTTGCGTTAATTTATATATACTTTTTGGTTAATTTCGATTTGTGAAGTGAATCATTCTGAAATCTGTAGTTATTTGTCTGGCATTGTAAGATTAATCTCAAGTCGTGATAGTAGAAGTCTGTGATTCTGATTTTCTGGTGTCAATTAAGTGGAAGTATTATGACTTTTAATTAAGAGTATTTTGAAGAGTAGGAGAAGCTTTAAATTACAATTTGATTTTTGGCATTTGTTTGGTAATTGAAACACTGGCAGTACTGTTTTTCTGCAAGTTTTAGTAAATGCATTTACTATTTTATTTGACTTCAAAGGTTCTTAAACCATAACTAGTGCAATACATTTACGTTTGGTTATAGAGGAATCAGTTATCAAAAATTGTTTTGAATTGCATTTTTCCTTTGTTTTGCTATTGATGTGTAATCTGCTTGGTAGAAAAGCTTGAAGGCACAATGTGAAAATGGCCAATGCTTATTAGTGTTTATATGTGCTATTAATGCTATCGGCGCCTTGTCATCTAAATTCATCTTACTCTTGAATTGGTTCCTAATCTTTTATTCTTTCTCGCATGTTGTGTCGTCGATTGTGATTTTTTATTGTGGTTGACTAGATGGACCAAGTAAAGATCCTTAATCCACATGTTGTGCTGTTCTCTTTTGTTTATGCCTGCGACGGATTGTGGTGTTCTCCAATTCTGGATGCAGTGCAAGAAAGTTGGGAAGATTAGTGAGGAAACATATGGAGTGCTGTACAAAGTTTGTGATCGCATAACAAATGAACCTATTGCTCTGAAAAAAACCTGTCTAGGAAATGAAGATGAGGGAGTGCCTAGAACATGAGGATATTGTAAGGTATTAATATCTTAACTAACATGACCGCGTACAATGCTAAAAGAGTATGGGGTACGATTGCAAAGAAGAGAATGTGAGGACCGGGTGTTCATGCATGTGAATGTACCAATGCCAATTGATATTAATATTTCATCCAGTGTAATTAATAAGAAAACTTGAATGTTAATTTGATAGTAATTTAGTTAGGGAGACATAGATAATTCTTTATTTTATGTTACATTTAGTTAGTGCATTGTAATTTCTGACATTTGGTCACGGGTTGCAGGATACGGTGCATAGTGAGTAGCAGGACTTGGATTTGAAGAAACATCCTCGTCTAGTCAGAGAATGTGACCTCTCTGCTAGAAACATTATGCTTTGTGTTTAAGTTACCTATCATCTCTTTCTTTGATTGGTACTATGAGTTAGACTAGGACTAGGCGTAGGAGGAGTTTTAGGATTAGGAATACTAGTAGCAGTTTACATGATCTTTTGTTATTGTTTACATGATCTTTTGTAAACAATATTTAATGTTTTAGGAAGATGACTTTATGGCTGTAATTACATTTAGTTAGTGCATTGTAATTTCTGACATTTGGTCACGGGTTGCAGGATATGGTGTATAGTGAGCAGCAGGACTTGGATTTGAAAAGAAACATCCTCGTCTAGTCAAAGTAGGTGACCTCTCTGCGAGAAACATTATGCTTTGTGTTTAAGTTTCCTATCATCTCTTTCTTTGATTTGTACTATGAATTAGAGTAGGACTAGGTGTAGGAGGAGTTTGAGTAGGAATAGGAATACTAGTAGCAGTTTACATGATCTTTTGTTATTGTTTACACGATCTTTTTGTAAACAATATTTAATGTTTTAGGAAGATGACTTTATGAACGTGGTTGCCTCTATCTAATACCGAACCATGCAGAAAATGCAGCTAATGCATTTTATAAGTTAACACAAAGGTACAGATACATCATACAATCATCTTTAAGTGCATCTTTAGTGAATTGTTGGCCTTAACTCAGCCTGACTTTTCGAGCCGCATGTAAATGAGCAGAATCTTTTTGTTAGTGGTATTTCTTTTGCTAAATAGTTTTGATGGATTATGGTGGGTCTGCCATAGCTCCAACTGTGCCAGCAGGTCGCTCTACAACAGTGAGCCAGGTGAAGCTGGACAAAGAATGTGAGCTGAGAGTTGAGGTCAGTCCCAATTCTCTGCTTCGCCTCCAGTTGCTTGATGGCACCACCGAGATATTTGGAATGGAAATTACGCCGGAGATTTGGTTGGCTTTTCCTCCGAGGCTCAAATTTGCTGTATGAATCGAATACCTGTCACTTTCTCCTCCACACATAGGTGAAGAAATAGATACGTCAGGTTTATGAGTGATCTTATTAAAATATATATGGGGTTCTTTCACGGACCGCTTTTTCTTATATAATTCATACTTTTCTTCTTGTGAGACAACTTAACGTTTTGTTTGCAATTTGTGTTTCCTGATGTTTTGCATATTCACTCAACACTACACTGCCACCATAGGGAAAGCACTGTCGTGCAAAATTGTAGTTGGTTTACTAATAACACCATTGCTAGTACACAATTGGTATAAAGAATCAAAGTTTCATTAAGTTGAGGCTTATCTTTATTTGCTTATGCATTTGAATGATAATGGCTTGGAATGGCCCCAAGAAATGAGGATTAGGTATCAGAAAGTATATGTTGAATTCTTACGGTGTTTTTTCAGACTCCTTTATTGGGTAAAAGTTTGATTTTTACCGCTGTTAGATTGGAAACGAGATTGAATATTCTTTCATTATCTTCACTTTTTGCCTCCAAGAAAATATTATCTTCTTAAAGATGTTATTTACTTGTGTGGTTAAATTACCGAAGGCATATTCGACAATATAAAGTGGCTGGAAACCTGAAGTAATGGGTTCAAGGGACTTTCATTAGTTGTGGAGAGATAGATATGGGGTAGAATTTTGGCTCTCTGTTTGCTTCTTTTGGCATATATAGCATTACATGTTTTCTCTCACATATAGCTAGTTTTTATTATATTATATGGCACTACCACAACTATTAACTTTTATCAAAAAGTTTCCCCAATTTGAGCATCCTCTATATACAGCATTAATACAGCTAATAAAAGAAGGCTATGCCTTTACTCCCCCACACTCTCCTTCGTTCCCTGACTAATTAATTTTAGATCACATATTGCTTCTTCCAGGCGGCCACCTGCGGCAGAGGTGCAGCAGCGAGGCTCAGCTCCAAACTGGGTGAAGTTTGAGTTGCGGAATTGTTAAAGAATCTGCAATAAGACATATCTGCGAACAGAGGAGAGATAAATGGTTTTTTATTTGAGTAATTTATACAGACATCTGTAGTGGAAGGAATTGATTTAGGGATGATCATTTTAATTGAGGTTGAGGATTCATGTGTACGGACTTGTACTTCATTTCCCTCCACCTGTTGTAATATGCAGCAACAAGGAGCAATATCAGTTGATCGATTAATTTTGAATTTCGGTTCAAATTAAGGGGCTATTTGATAAGTCGTATTGGATTGTTCATATTAATTAGTCATGACTCTATTAAGTATGACGTAGAGTTTAGATAACGTTAATCAAATGTTGATAATTTTTTCTAATTTGTGGCTCTTAAATTAAAGATGTAAGTATTCCTTTCTTCTAGAACATTCCAATTTTAACAACATTATTGAAAGTCCATTGCTTCTGACTAAATATATCTTAAGAGGGATGAAGGAATATTAATAATAATTGGATACTAAAGAAAAGGGGTTTCAAAATAATAATAATCCTGTTCATCGCTGTAATTCTTGCCAAGAACCCCTAAGAATATTATTGATTTCCAATAAATCATAGTGTTGTTTCTACATTTTGAACCTTACGTTTTATAGAAGAATAAAATGGAATAATTGAATTTTTCTGTAATGTTATAAGCTACAAACAAAATATCTGACATGAATCAAATATTTTATTTGCAATTCAGTAACGAATGAACAACCAATTCTAATATGGGAAAATGAT
>JACFYI010002305.1:530452-549834 GCA_014898755.1 Handroanthus guayacan
ATCTAATTACGTGGTTGACCATAAATCTTGATTATAATACTGAAATTGAAGGATATGGACTTGTATTCATTCTTTGTTCCTTCTTTTAGATGGTGGGATGAGGGTTCAAACTTAGGAAGGATAATCTTAATAATTTAGGAAGTACTAGATTATGAATATACAAATCAAGACATAATAATGCCACTAATTAGATAGAGAATAATAAGGAGTGGAATAACTTTAAAATAAGGAAAGTTAGCAAGGTTGTAGCATTGATGGTGATTAGCCAACATCATAGCTTGACTTTTCTAATTGAAGCATTGCAAAAAATTTAGATTGCTTGGTAAGAAGCACTTTAACCACTCCTATATTAAATTTGTCTAACATATTTTTCAAACTTTGATATATTTTTATATATAAAATAAAAGCATCCCACCTACTATATGATATCATAATTCCCAAATTGGGATCTCTTTTAGTCACATATTAAGCAACTAACATATTCTTTGCTTGATTTAGTGTCAAATCAGGGGTAAAAAGAAAACATAAACAAGCTATGAGATGGTAGGGGTAAAAAGAAAAACAAACAAGTTATAAGATGGTGAGTGAACATCACTTTTTTACCAAAATATTGTGCATGTGTAATTTAAGTGTGAAAAATAAGCAGTATGTCATACTAATTGCTATCGTGGATGTATCAAGTTTCCCTGCTTTTTCATAAAGTTTAGACTTTTAGGGACCAGATGGTGGCCTTTTTGTCGCTTAGCACCCCCAAGATGAATAGTATTTATCAATGTATGTTAAGATTATTGTTATCTTGTATTTGATATGTACTTAATAAAAAGTTGTTGGTAAGTTAAATTAGAATAATCTTTGTGATGATGAATGTTGTTGTGATAAAATAAACAAATTCTAGTTTTGGGCCTTTTAGGAGAAAACACGAGGTCAAAGTATAAGCACTAGATGTTACAATTAAGAGTTTTTATTTATAAATTACCACAAGGTCGATTTGGTAATTTGAATGACCTCACTGTATTTCGAAAAAAACAAAAATGACCTCACTGAATGATTACAACTTTCAAATTTGTCAAAAACACCGTGTTTCGTCCAGCACCCCATGATTTGGGCTGGCCCACCATAAGATTAAGTGGGTCGGAGTACGATTTGGGCTTCTGCCTTCGGCCTGCTGTACTTAATATGGGGCTTGTGGCCCTTTATAAATTGTATCCACAAGGCCGTCTAAAATGATGTCCTTTCAGACTTTGCTCCATTGTCCATACCCTATGGCCTATTGCCATGTCCTTAATTTATTACTTATATTATTTTTTTTTTATTTTCTTTTAAGATGTGATTACAATGTTAAATCAATAATTGATACGCCAATTACAATAACGATTGGTATAATTATAATCAGAGAAAAATTATCAAGGAAATACCATAATGATATCATAGGAAAATTTTCGAAGTAATTACCACATAGTAGATAAACAATCTCATACACTGTTGAGAACTGATGGACTTATCTTCAAAATTAGGGTAAGGATTTTGTTTTTCCTTATCAAAATCGAAATAAGAAGTCCCACCGTAGCATAAACGCTTTTAAAAAATGCTTCGATGTATGTTAAAGAAAAAAAGAAAAACTAAAATCAAGAAGATCATTTGTCATTTAGTTTCTCTTGAGAAAATAAAAGGTTGAATTAAAATAAAAATATTAAGAATTCAAAATTTTTCATGGAAATGATAAAATCCCCTCTCCTAACATGGCCTCATTAATTAAAGTACTAAATATAGAGTAGTTCCAATAAATCCAAATCCATTTTTTATAGTTGTCATCACAAATTGCACATTGATTTATCCAAGTGGTTAATACATTAGTATATATAAATAGTTATATATTTCCCCAAAATAGTCCAAAATCAATGCTCCTAAGTATTTCTCCATGCACTTGGTGTGAGATTCTATATATGTGAGCCATAAATCACAAATAAAATAACACCATTAGTATATATGAATAGTTATATATTTCCCCAAAATAGTCCAAAATCAATGCTCCTAAGTATTTTAGTAGCTTCCTAAATAATATCTCTTTTGAAACTAATTTTTATTCTCAAAAAGCATCATTTGACTTATGCACCAAAATATTGATTCTTCAATACCACTTCAAATATAATACTATAAATATATTAATATGTATGCATTTGTATTAATAATTAAACATCTATGTATGAAATATCTTTACGATTCAATTGTAAGATTAGTATCAACATAAGACAAACTATAAGCAATAAATATGACATCAAAGTATCAGTCTGTGAGAAGACAAAAGTGGTTGAGAATTAACATGTCACATTATCAATTTTGGTTATCAAATGACGATTAATTTTGCAAAATAAATAAATATATTGTTTTAAACAAAATTTCATCTTGAGATGTTTAAAACATAAAAAGTATAAATATTACGAAAAATATTAATAAATTTAGGAAGATAAATATAAATTTACATAGAAAGGGAGGTAAAACTGGGGCCGGGTGTAGTAGGGAATCCTGCAATTTGCAAAGTGGAGCTTAGGTCACGCGAGCAGTTTGTTAAAGTTTCTCACATGATCCACGAATCCACAACCCTTTTTTTCACACGCTTCTTCTTGGGCACTTGTCTTTTATCATCAAATTTTTACCTTTTTATCCTCCGGCCCCTAATTGAGGCTCACCATTTAATTAATTACTTTTATTGGTCAAGTACATTTATTTATATCTAATTGCAAAAAATAGCATTTAAAAAACTAATTTAAATTTACTTTTCTTGAATCCAGTTACCACTACTAATAACTACTTTAAAATTACCGATTTGTCTAACATTGTGGAATATTACAATTACACATAAGTAAGCAAGTGATATCCTTGTCATGATTATTTCAAAATCCAAAATTATCGTAATACACATTCAAATTTCAACCAACTAAATCTTCTCACGTTGATATTGTTCTTCGAATTAACTCTGATGCCATTCGTTGCAGATGGAGCAAACTAGACTTTCGTTACAATGTGCTCCACTACCTATTAATGCGCAATCATCTTTACTTGCATATGCTAATTAATGAATTCATCATGCGAAATTATGAATTATTTTAATCCTATGCTAAGCAAGGAAGTAACTCATCTAGTATTGATGGTTGACTATGATTAGGAGCAAATGCAGTTACAGTGACAGTTTGAGTTTTTAATAACTCGTACTCGATAAAATATAAAATTGATGACAAGAAAAAAAAAAATATTTGTGATTCCTACAATTTTGATTGCACATCATAATTCAATTATATGATTCAATATATGTGCCCTTTCTTTTAATGAAATGTCACTTTGACATGAATCTTTAATCACTTTGATTATGAGCCTACAAGATTTAAAGGCTAGTTTTCTTCTCTATGGTCCATTCTTTTGAACTAAATGGATATGCTTTCATGAAAAGAATGGAACACCAAACATAAAAAATGGTGCAATTTATTATAATAATAGAAATTTGACCACTCATCACACCCCCCAAGTTGCAAATTATTAGCAAATAAATCAAATTTCAACAAAATTGTCTCTTATGTAATTAATTTATTCCAACTTTTTCCAATAAAGTCCCTCTAAACATCTTCTCTAAATTCTCTTTTGCTAAAAGTGGAAAGCATTGTGCTAAAGTTAAGGTAGACAAATCACTTGTCTTTTTTCAAAGTTTAGCATAAAGCAACTAACAGAAATCCTCAAAATTGGCTTATTTTAATATACCTTTTTTTCCAAATATAGTTATAGCTCAAGAGATTTCCCCTCTTCTTAGTTTAATCTTAATCCCATTTATGGATAATGACAAATGAGAGATAGTTTCATTAACTATAAATCCTTAGGGCAAATCCATATCCATCCAAACACTTGAAAACAAACATGAACTTACCATCATCACACCCAGAACCTTCCAAATTTCCATGTACTCTTTCGTTAAAAATTATTGATTTTAATATGCATGTGTAATGTGTTTCATCTCCTATCTTATTATACGAATTGTAAATATAATACAATTTACAGATATCTATATAATGAAATAAGGAATGTAATATGACTAAAAATAAATTATCCAATGTGATGTTCTTCGATATTATTCCCTACTCTTTTATCCATTTTTAATTATTCTTTTTATTTCAGTCTCCTATTTGTTGACTTTTTCCATTTTGTCCACCTCATTAAACCAACTTAAAAAAATCTATGTCAACCTCCAAACCCCAATTTGCCACTATTTTTCAACAATTAAAAAAAAAATGTTATTCAATATACCAAAAAAATTACAATCATTAAGAATAATTAAGCGTAATCGATACTTTCAATTAATAAGGCACATACTCTAAGTAAAACTAAGCAAAGCGATGAACATATTGTTAATAATAACTAATAACCTTTCATCTTCAGGTACTTCCATATTCAAGTCCCATGGTTTCATCGTTTTATTTTCTATTTGAAATGGTCATTCATTTTTCTATTTCATTTCATAGAGTAATATTAAGGGTATGTCATTCAGAATAAAATAATTTTACCTGAAAGTATTTAAGACATTAAAATGTATTTATTAAGTGGAATATGACATATTGAACAAAATAGAGGATGCAAACTGCTACACATAATTAGGAACAACAATATAAAAAATTATATGTACTAGCATCTCGTATCCATATACTCGGTGCGTGTACATATCAAAAATATAATTCATGTATAACAATTTGGTTTTGTGTAATTAAAAACATAATTCAATAAGCGATGGGTTAACTTATTAGTTGATTTTTAGTGGGCAGTAGTTGGGTGTATTAGAGTGAATTAATATTAAGGCATATTTTAGAAATAATACATCAACAAATAATAATAAACATCTGGTGCTTCTTTATATATTTATATATATATATATTAGGAATAATACTTGAAAACATATCACCCATAACATTATGGTATTTTTATGTGTATGATAGATAGAGTACATTGACTATATGAAATATATTTATTATATCAATATATTTTAAAAGAACCTCCAAACCAACCCGCCCCCACCCACATAATTATAAAAATTTTCAACCCTTTTTCTCCATTTTTAAATTTTTTATATACCAAGTTGGTAGCTTTTCTTTAGTGCTGCGGCGCCCCTTAAACCACCTCCAAAACTCCCATACTCATACCCCCCAGTACTTCTCATAATTTCTCAAAACAAATGGATTATAAATCATCTCAAATCCCTAACGGCCTAACGCCGGAAGAATACGCGCAGCTCGAGCACGTCATTCACACGTACCACACCTTCGACGCATTGCCCAACACATGCACGTCTCTCATCACTCAGCGAATCGACGCGCCGTCGGAGGCGGTGTGGCCACTCGTCCGCCGCTTCGACAACCCCCAGCGATACAAGCACTTCATCAAAAGCTGCCGCCTCATCGGCGATGGCGGCGTCGGCAGCATCCGAGAGGTCACGGTGGTTTCCGGCCTCCCCGCCTCCACCTCCACCGAGAGACTCGAGATTCTCGACGACGAGAAACATATTATTAGCTTCCGAGTCGTCGGCGGCGAGCATCGATTGAATAATTACAAATCGGTGACCTCTGTTAATGAGTTTAAGAAAGGGGGAAAAATTTATACGATTGTATTGGAATCGTATATCGTAGATATACCGGAGGGGAATACAGGTGAGGATACGAAAATGTTTACAGATACGGTGGTGAAATTGAATCTGCAGAAGCTTGGAGTTGTGGCAATAGCAAATATGTTCGGGAATGAATGAATTTAGGAAGGAAAAAGAAAAAAAGGAAAATGGAAAATGGAAAATTTGAATTTGTGATTAATTTCTTGATTGTTAGTGAGGTGCACTGGTTGTGGGACTCGGCGAATCTGTAATGATACAGCAGGCCAAGGTATAATAATAAAAATAATAATGATGATTTGTGTTAATGTTTTTCTATGATTTGATTGGTTTGAGTATTAATGTGTTTAGTAGGTGCAAATTAATGGGTTTCTTTTATAATGCAAGTTGGAATTAGTTTTTGGTTTTATAGTGCTTTTTTTTTTTTTTTCTTTTTTCCTTTTAATCCGAGTTTTTGATTATATAGTTGTTAGGACAGGTTTTCGAATGTGTTTGTTTGGTTATTTTACTTGGTTTCCTTTTTCTTGTTTGTGGGGTGGATGAGGATTTAGTTATAGTTTTGGTGACTTGCTATTGCTATACATATATATATATATATAATATATATAAGAAATTGGAAGAGTGATTGGTTGATTTTCGGGTCTTAGCTAGGTAATTACCTCTCTTTTTATTTTCTTTGTGTGTGTGTGTGGGGTATAAGATTTGCATTTTAAGGAGTTGGAGAAGATGTGTTATATGGTTATGTTTTTGTGGGCTCAATGAATTGTCGACTCAATAGAATAAGAAGCATTTCAATGGCTTGTTGAGCAATAGCGCAAGTTGGCATTGGCAAAAATATAAATATTTTGCATTTTTTTTCATTATTATTATTATTGGATATGATTATATAAGTTATTCATTATTGTAAAACATTTAGTTTAAATCATACTTACGTTTTAAATGATTAGCTCGTTATAAAAGTTTGATCAGAATATCAATGATATTGAAGTTATTTAGAGGTCTATAATATCATATCAAGTTGAGCAACTCCATTTTGATTCCGCATGTGTGTTGTTGCTTTTTTTCTTTTTCTTTTTCTTTTTCTTTTTCTTTCTTTCTTTCTTTCTTCTTCTTCTCCTTCTTCTTCTTCCTTTTTTTTTGCTTTAAGGTGATTGGCTGATTTTGGCTCCTGGATATTTAGGTGAGAGTGATGTGATTTTCATCTTATGTGGGCCCAGTGAATTGTGAACACAAAAGGCCTAAATATATAGTTGACAATAGTACTAAGTATACCCGTCCCTAATAGTCCGTCTGTGTAGATCATTTTTATTTTTATTTTTATTTTTCCAGAAATTGTTTAAATGGTACCTATACATATATTTATGTATTTGATGGACCTTTTACTGGTATTCATATGAAAAAAAAAAATAAAAAACTAAAAAAAATAAAGACAAGTTCATTAATGAGAAGTCCGACGTCTTATCACCATTCGTGTATTCCAACACAAAAGGTGCTGAGTAATCCATTGCATGCACGTAGATGTATCCAAGTTTCAATTACTTTGTGTGTGTATGTGGAAAAGAGAGGAAATTATTAGCTTTACAAGAGTGCACATGTGATCGGGGTGGTTCAGCAAGTCTAAAATCTTAGGGTAGGTTAATTATTTATGAGGAATGATTCAAAAGAAAATTTTCGGGCCAATTAATTATTGATGAAGAATGATTCAAATTGGATAGAGGGTCGCAATTCGATATGGTTTGGATCTTAACCTAGAGAATATAATTAGAGTCATTGCATAAAAATCTCGATGAATGTTTTTTAATACTTAAGCTAGTAAAGGTTGAAAAATAGACGAGTTAGTCATTATTAACACTCAAAATTTATCAAATATACACCTTAATTTGATTATAATTCGGATATTTATAATGCACATCGCACACTATCCAGTTTCGATGGCTTCTTTAGATCAAGCCTCTGTTCACATCGTGCAATACAGGAAAGAGTCGAATATTATGTTGAATCACATCATACATGACCCATAGATAATAAGGTATACAATCTAATTTTAGGCGGAGGGCATTGTACAACTGGTCCATGTGCTATATATGAATATGTGGATTTACATACACTATTTATGCATGTACAAGTAGGTGAGCAACTTGCATGAAGCTTTTGGTGTGGGTTCAATGTCAACCCATTATTCAATACGATAGAAAAAGATGGTTCTTGAGAGACCTGTGAGTTTGCCTTAAGGGACATGTGACTATGAAGACTCTTATCCACTATTTTTTGGTTTGCTTTTGCTCTATCATGTGTGCATGCTTTTGTTCATCTAAAGCCCCCCTTTGATATTTGCCGTCTCAATATTCTCAGCCAAGTATTCTCAAACGATTTTGGAGGTATATCTTTAAATGTTCGGCGTATGTCCTCCACGTGCCTAAACATTAAAAATGGTTATTGTTATGTCATGTTAGTATCACAAAATGATCTTCAATACTGTGAAATACTTACCTGGTCTAATATATTAAAAATAATGATTATTATACCCCGTTAATAATTGACCCATGTATGGCATGATCATCTTCGTCATTTTGTGTGAAATACCGGGTGTAATATATTAAAACAGTTATCATTCCACCACAAGTATCCAAATGTAATACACCGTAACATAATGATCATTATGCCACGTTCTCAATAGAATGCATAAAATATTGATATAAAATTGTTTTTATCATTTGATGTAAAACGCATAATGTAACCTATTTTTTACTAGATTTAAATATCTTTTATGCACATATGCTAAAAAAATCTTGAACTCATGCAAAATGTATAGATATATGGAAAAAGAATTAAATATTGGGATCTATCCTATAGATGAATCCTAATTGTGCTCAAACAAGTACTCCAAGTCAACAAAGTATTATTGATGCTCAAATAGTATGAACTCGTGCTTGTTCATGTATATTAATGATTAATTGTCTAGTGGTAGAACTAATTAACTTATGACATAGATTCTAGAAAAGTAGAGTAGGAAAGGAGGCTTGACATTTTCGAAACACACTTCTCTCAAGATACTGACTTATAAGCTGATAACTACTCCTCACCAATATTGGTCCATGTTTGCAGCTTATATTAATTAAGCTCCACAAAATTAATTAAAGCATTTAAAATAATATATATATGTATATTGGCTCCATTACAAAAATGATTGTAATTGTTTCGAGATTTTTAAGAATAATTCGTTATTATTCCTTCTTTGAGGTCAACTTTGAAGAAAACTATATTTATGAATCGAGTTATGAATATGTTGAACTTAAGAGTTGATAATAAAACTTCAAAGCACGTACTATTAAGCACTGTACTATTGGCCTAGTAAATCCTACTTCAGCCCAAAAAATATATTTGGAGCCCAATTGAACTCTAAAAATGTGTTGACAAAAGTAATTTGGGCTCAAAAATTGATAATAGGCCCACCTGATTGAGAGAGAAATCCTCATTCTCTGAACCACTATGGGCCTTCGTAAATGCTAATGCGGTACAGAAAACATTCTGTGTCCAGTTAAATAATATAATATTTTTATATGAATTCAAGTAGAATTTTAAAAATATAGAATAAATAACTTCAAAGTTAATCTATTATAAAAAAGAAAAGCAAATAAACCAAGTTTCTAGCATACAATCTCAAGTCATTAGTATACTTTTCACATATAAGAAAGAGGAGATCTCATGGCCATAAGGTTATAAGTTCGATTCTCCCCGAATGCGTGTGGAGCATTTTATTCTGCTGAATAATAGTATGTTTAAATTTTCTATTATATAATAGTTTGGTTAGATGTTTAGATTTTCTATTGTATAATAGTTTGGTTAGATTTATGTCTTTGGTTATTGATTTTGAATGTTATTGTTTTGATGTATTGATGTTAAGAATTTGGTGTATTAATTGTATCCCCTCAAAAAAAATATATATACTTTTCACATAATTGTAACGTTTTAAATTAAAAAAAAAATTACAATTTAATAGTGAACATAAAAATCATCGGTTACTTCAACATAACCGCTAATGTTAAACTCACAGAAATATTTACAGTAACAAGAATTTCTGTAATCACATAAATTATCCAGTTCATGATAATTTTTACATTATTAATCAATATAAAATCACTATATTTTACTTTCCTTGTAGTATGCTAAACACACCAATAATGTCTTCCAAAGAATTTCATTTGATATTCCGTGTTATAAGTACATGTCAAGTATATAAAATATTTTTTTATAAAAATATGAAATTATAAATGCCATAATAACATCAGATAAATCATGAATTACATAAGACGATTCAAATAAAAACAACAGCCCTCAGAGCTGAAACCGTACAAAATTATAATCACTAAAACAAGCAGAAAAAGCAGATACATATGCAGTGCAGTTTTCAGTAGCATTGTAATTTCATGCACACACAGATGAATCATAAAAGTTCGTCAAAGAGATCTCCCCATCAGATCTTCCTTTTTAACACTCTTCCAATATTGCTTGCATCATGATTTCATACTATTCCACTGTTCCTCTCTCTCTCTCTATATATATTTATATTAAAAATACATATATATGGACATTTCTCTCACTATAACTCTCTCTCTCTCTATCTATCTCTATATATGTATAAATACATATATATACACATTTCTCTCAGTACATCTATTGAATAGAAGTACACTGCTGGGGAAACAGTGGTACACAAATATTTTTCTCATTTTTCTGCCAAAACCCTTTATTATTTTGATTCAGATATGAAAAGCACGTTGTTTTCTTGCACCCTTCTCTCTTCTTTCTCATCACACTCTCAAAGATAGTTTAAAAAAAAAAAATGGAAAGGACTTTCTTTTGGCCCATGAGAAATGGTGCTAAGAAATCTCTGCCATGAACAGCAGTTGGAACAGAGAGAGAGAGGGGGTTCAGATATTTTGTTTGTGATGATCATTGCAGAAGTGTGTGTATGTGCATGTGAGTGAGAGAGAGAGAGAGAGAGAGATGGGCCCTCAAAAGGCTGCAAGAAGAAATGAGTGGAAACTATAGCGGCAGCATCAAAGAGTAATGCATATAATGCTCTTTATTTTCACCCATTTTCTTTTTTGACTTCCTTTTTCTACTCTATAATCTATATCTTGATAGATATATTGAGATATAATAATATGTGTATATCTTTTTGTGTCTATTGTGTGTGGCTATTACTCTTTCTTGGCTTTTTATTAAATGGGGTTCATTTATTCATTTCATTTCATCCCCCCACTCCTTCCCCTGTCTAATTTTTGCAGAAAAGCCCATTTTTTCTTGCTTTGATGCCTTGTGCATAATGCATTTTCTTTAATGTCTATGGCCCTTTTTTTCTTTCGAGTGTTGAATATTGAAGTTTATTAATCTCTTGTGTGGAAAGAAAGTTCTTTTAAGAAAGAGACATATATTTGGAGGATGCATATATCATGATTCTTGATGGGAAAAAAGTTTTGAAAGTTCAGTAAGAATTGCTTTCAACTTTTAGCGCTTTTTTTTTTTTTGTTTGTTTAATTTTAGAGCTTTTAACTTTTAGCGTGAGCTAAAAATTGAAAAACACGAATGTTACACCATTATATAGATACTGTAAGTCTCTTGAATATTCATGTTATTGGATTTTGGATTCTTGGATGAAATCACACTGTTTTCGTTGGTTTCTTTTCTTTTTCATGCATGTAAAAACAGTTCACTTTATCATATTTTGGCCGCTTTGAATCCTTGTTTCTTTCTCACCTAGTTTTACAGAATGGTGGTGGGGTATAATTTAAAGTACTTTCTACTGGTTTTTGAGCTTTAGTTCAAATGTGAGATCTTTTACTACCTTATTCTTTCTTTTCATAAAAAGGTAAAAAGGTTAAAAAGAGAACAATTACATGTTGTTGTTGGCTTTTGATTTGTACAGTGTTTTGTGAAGAAAAGGTAACCAATGATTTTCTACAAATAGTTCTGATCACATGTAAAATCATACCTTCTAACTTTATGCTTGTTTTGTGACCTTTCATTGTTCCCAAAAGAACAACAAATTTTCTGTTTGGACATTGTTATATATACTAAAATATTTCATCAGTTGTTTTTTCAGAGCAAAGGCTTAAAGAACAACCTGTATAATACCACAGTTAATCCGTTCTTGCCAATATTTGTTCTCCAGTCTTCACTTATAAGAAGGTTTGTCGAAGATCCATATTTCTGTACCTTATATTATGTTGACTGTATTTTTATCTTTATTGTTGTTGTTTCTTATGTAGGAGTGCATGCCATGCTATTATGTTATTATGTTATTATCATATTTAGAAAATAATAACTGTGGTTTCTCCTTTTGCAATAGAGAAATTAAACTAAAATTCAGTGGAATAATTGTATTCCGGGGCAACATAGTAAGTTACAACGTTAAGAGACAGAGAAAACTACTCATTTTTTGCAAATGCTCACTATTAGATTTTTCTTTTTCTTTTTCTTTTTTTTTTTCCACTTGTGGACGTTAAAATCTCAAGTTACAAGTCATTATCACTTAAAAAATATCATTAGGGAAAAAATTTGAAAGTCATTATCACTTAATACATATAATCACGAAAATTTTCATTTTTGTAATGTAACTTATATCATTTTCTTGGTGACTGTGAAGATACCAGGGTTATGGGTCAATGGGTGAAACCTGTTCTATTTTGAACTTACCAAAGAGGTAGAGCCCTTAGAATGACTCAGAAGATCTAAATTTTCCAGCTTATTATATACAGCCTTAACTTCCCTTGGAGAAGCTATGGACAATTTTGCTTGTGATGAAATGGCAAACCGCGTCACCGTCGCCGGTGCCATTTCTAATGAATTCTGTACCATAGAACCAGAAGGAGATGCTACAGGTTTCTCAACTGGTACATCATATCCTCAAATTAGCATCGTCCAAGATACTGATCGGACTATGCAGAGGATTCCCAATCCCCTTCCGGCTGAAAGACACATCTCGTCCGAAGATCAAGAAAAGTTAACTACGTCAGGCCCTTTTGCATATCCTTTTGAAAACACAAAAACTGCTGTTAACAATGGTTATGAAAGTTTAGTCTTTGATATGAGCGCTAGATGGGACTTCGACAAATGGATTATGACAGAAGAACGGTGCTTGAATTCTAACAGTACAAGATCATCTCGATCTAGTAATGGAAACTCCTTTGAGGAGCAATGCGTGGAGATGAGCTCCTTAGGCATTGCAAGCTATACGTTGCTTGATCAACATATAGTGTCCGAACATACATCTTGCAGCAGTAGTAATAACGTCTCGTTAAGTTTTGATTCTTACAAGCCATTCCTACTTCCTTCTGGATCGAGATTTGTCCTTGCAATGCAAGAAATACTTGCTGAAATTGCTTGTTATGCACTTGAAAATACTGATTATATGAGTTACTCTGGTATAAATGCTTCTTTTTCGTCGAATTCCATTGCTGCAAAGTGCCACCCGGCTATTGATTTCTCCGAGGGGGTTGATCAGGACTGTTCAGTCATGTTCCAAGACAACGTCTTGCAAGAACGGGAGATCGAAGGGAAGAAGAAGCATCTGCTGGCTTTATTACAACTGGTATGTTAAGTTTCATTTGGCTTTACTGAATTACTTCACAATACAATAGCTTATAAGCTCTCAAACATGTTATACACGTTGATATGATGCTTTGAAAAGCTTATAAACTCACCTAAACACTCTTATCTCGTAAAGCTTAAGCTGCACGAACCGTCACCAATACTACTACTCGAGTTTATTATTTTGTGATCATTTCTATTTCATCTAACACACTATTGTTTTCTCCTCATCGATAGCTTGAACTCTAACTCGATCCATTTTCTACGTTTAAACTCTCTACATACATTGTCTACTAAACCTTTTCTTGCCCTAGGTCGACAACCGATACAACCAATGCATGGCCGAAATCCATACGATAACCTCAGCATTTCATGTAATAACCGAGTTGGATCGTGATCTACACACTAAATTCGCTCTACCAAAAATTTCATTCATGTGCGACAACCTAAGGGCAAGAATCAGCAGTCATATCCTTGCATTAGGATCACATGTCCCGGAAAGAGAAGTACGAGAAGGAAAGCCATTTGAGACGCGATTTGTCGAGAAACAGTGGGCCCACACGAGAGATCATCAGTTATGGAAGCCACAAAGAGGATTGCCAGAAAGATCTGTATCTGTTTTGAGAGCGTGGATGTTTCAGAATTTCCTACACCCGTGAGCTCTATGATATAAACACTTGTATATTATTCTTTAGGATGAAGGTTTTCTATGTAGTAGCAAAGTGGAGTTAAGCTAATTAACAATGAATGTTTTGAACTTCAGGTATCCGAAGGATGCAGAAAAACACTTACTTGCATTGAAAAGTGGTCTCACGAGGAATCAGGTATATGTAAAATTTCTGTAGTTGCATTTGGGGTTTGCATATCGAATTTGGGTTGGCGTATTTTGTTGGAAGTTTCGGTCCAAGATCTCAATCACAATCCTTCGATGCTTAAATCAATCGAGGTCAGTCAAAAGGGTCGCAAATTTTGAGTCTAAATATATAAAACATGGAAATCCTACTATAGGTATTTATAATATAAGTCATACATGGACCTGGCAGACCATATGCTTAAGTGGCATCGGAAGAAGGTCACTGGCACACGTATTCATCACAAGGTTCTACTTTAGGGTCGGGTATCAGGTCAAGGCGGGTCATGCCTGACCCCTATAGAAATAAGGAATACAGATCCCTTGAGAATTGGGTGATTTTCATTTGTATTAGGTATTTTCCAATAGAAGAGCAAGGTCGCCTTGCAGGGTAGCTTTGCTCTTCAGGTTAGAAGTTCCAGTTTGGATCCTCTAGTCTAATTAGTATTTCATATGTGATTATTACGTTCTTATGGTGGATGCAATAATGCTTGGCCTTAGCTCCAAATCAATATTTTGTTTACTATAGTTCATTGCTCCATAGACTACATATCCACAGATATCAGCTTAAGTAAAAAGATTATCATATAGCATGCCATATCGCTCTTTATTTTCTCTTATTGCGCTATCAAAACATTCATCAGATCTCCTTGTTTTTTCACTATCTTATTCTTCAACTATCTTCATTACTAGGTGTCGAATTGGTTTGTAAATGCTCGTGTTCGTCTATGGAAACCAATGATAGAGGAGATGTATGCAGAGATGAATACGAGAAAAACTCGCCAAAACAGCAATGAACAAACTGAGGGCAATCCTAGAAATCAAATGCGCTTTGAGAATACAAGATTTGCAAGGGAGTGACATGGATAAACAGTGAAGGTAATATATACTGTAAAATGCCTCGTGAGTAATTCTTGATTTGTATTAGCTATCATTGAAACTTGAGATCCAAAGTGAGAGTTGAAAAAAATGGTTTATTTGGTATCTTTGTGTAATCAAATATGCCCCTCTTAGGGTACATATAAGATTCTCTTTTCTGAGATAAAAATATTAATCATACAATTCTTTTATGTGGTCTCTAAAGCAGTCTCTAAAGCATGCATATTGGATATAACCATACAAACACATGTAGATCTTTATTCTACTCAATAATAGCGATATTTGATGTTCTGCGATTAAAAATTTTCTTAGTAGTTATTGATTTCGAATTTTTGATTTATTGATATAAAGATTGGATATAATTGTCTCTCTCATGATTAAACAAAAAAAAAAAGAAAGAAAGAAAAAAGAAAAGAAATAAATAAATAAATAATTATGGCAGCATAATTAGTGGTGACGCCACTCACAAGGCAGTGGGTCCCAGGACCCCACTGGATTTTTATAATATATATATATATGTATATATATAATATCTAAATATTAGATTAAAGTGTATATATATACATGAGTGGAACTCCATTACTCCACTATCAAATTAGTAACAAATTAATAAATAAAAGTCTAGGGCTCTAAAATGTAAAATGTTTAGACTGAGCATGGTCAATTAGCACTTAAATTTGAAATTTGAAGAGGCCATCAATTTGGCTATATTTGTCCTTTTTTATTAATATCAAATGAAATTGCTCCTTGAAGCTTCATATTTTTCATATTTCTCCTTCAATGTTTGTTTTTCTCTCGATCATGAGTACTGCTCATTAGCTATTTTCAACCAATTTGTAAAACTCAAAGCCATTTTGATTATTAAAAATTTTATGTTTTAATTAATGTAGTAGTGTTTTAGTGAATTTTTCTATTAATCTTTTACATAGTCTTTTGTATTATTGAATATGTAAATTTTCTCAATTATATTAATACAATATATGTTTTGATATGCTAATTCACCATTTCTTTCTAGTTCAGATAACCTTTTCATGATTTATATAATTTAAATTAGAATTTTTTCTATTGAGTTTTAATAACTATATCTCTTAGGAATAAATATATTTAGACTTATTGTAGGAGTTGAAGGGACCTCATTGAATCAAAATTCTGGAGTCGTCACTGAGCATAATGTTGTAATGATTGTGATTCCCAACTCAAAAGATTCTTTGCATCTTTTGCGCTTTTAGGGTCCCGGGATATAGACAACATAATGTCATTTCACTTCAGAGACTTATGATAAAAATAAATAAATAAACACAAAAATATGTCAATAAATGAAAACGATCGTAGAAAAATAAATACTTCGCCCGCCTTTTATTATTTCCTGCTTTTACAATCATAACTACTTAATTTATTCCAAGGATGTACAAGAGACCAATCACTAATTTTCAACTAACTCTAATTATTATTTTTCTAAAGTAAAGGCAAGAAATCCTAGACCCACTTCTTCCCTTAGTACCTTTCCCCCTTTCAATTTACATATTTCTGGTCCCTTTTGCTAAATTATTATTTGTCTTTTTCTCTCTATATCTACAAGCCTCATTGTTCCATATGTTACAAAAAACTTACCTCTGATCTTCACAGAGTCACACTTCTGCCTGGATTCTGGTTTTAATTGGCTTTAACTTCAACCCCATGCTTTCTGGTGAGAAAAGCTCTGGCGAAATGCTTGTCGGACTCAATGGGCTTCTTGGGCTGACACTGGATTGGGATGGCCGGTAGAAGCCGTACCCCATGAGAAAATATTCCAATGGTATCAACATTGCATCGGGTTGTTCTTCAGTAACCATCGATCCACATGCTTGAACCTGAGAATTGATAGAGACACTAAGAAATGGTGCTTATACGTTTAGAACTGAGCAGAAAGAGAAGAGTTTTTATTGCACCTCGACTAAGGCACTGAATCTCCTATCTAGCTTTGTTGTCATATGGAGAGCCTCATGGTGGAAAGGGGAGTTTTCTCCAACAAAG
This sequence comes from Handroanthus guayacan, assembly GCA_014898755.1. Lineage (NCBI taxonomy): Eukaryota > Viridiplantae > Streptophyta > Magnoliopsida > Lamiales > Bignoniaceae > Handroanthus > Handroanthus guayacan. Next base: position 547,423 of record JACFYI010002305.1, read on the forward strand.
ATCAAGGATCGACATTGTAGTTTCCTCAAGCCTTCTGTAATGTCTGGTCTCCTGAGAGACAGTAGATAATTAAGACTCAATTTCTTTGGACAACAAGGCTGCAATGAACAAGTCACAGCTTATGCACAAATTCGGTGATCTAGGAAGAAGATTTTTCATGTGTTTCTTTCCTATTATTGTCCATTCCGATATATTACTCCTACTCTCAAGACCAATGCCACAAGTTGAACATAGGGAAATTAATGGATAGCAATACTAAGTAGACTTGACATTGCTAGGACAATGATGGTAAAATCTAAGATGAATCATTTTACAGTTTGTCGATATAATCAGAGTAAGACCAATGCTTAGATCTAAAAAATATTCACAAGCCCAAGTCTCTCTTGAGTATTACCATGGTAATGAAAGAACATACCCGTTGATAGCTTCAAGAAACTGCAACACATTTGGACTTTGCCTTTCTCCTAACAACTGCAATCAAGATAAAAAGGTTTGATGGAATTTAGAGATACGTTAAGAAATGGGATTTTGATGGCCTATAAGATAAGGGCAAGAAAAAACTCAGGATTTACTCTTCTGCATGATTGAACAATCTCTGATTCTGGTGCATCCAAACTGCCACGAAGTTCCTGTCAAACCATTGGAAATCCAGTGATCCCATCAATTGCAAAAGATGAACATCTTGCAAAATAAAATGGATATTAGACTCACCTTGCTGAAGTACCGCATGAGTAGCAACTCCTTCGTCAAACCACACATGCCACACATGTAAAGTAAATTTGACATCACCTGCAAATAGTTAACCAAGTTTAATAAAACATAATCTCACTTCCACAAAGGAAACAAGTACGAAGTACATAATGGGTGTCTCTTTTGGCATGCGCGCTCGATTGATTTGTTGTTGTCTCTTTTTTTGGTTTTCTTTTATTTTTTCTTTTTGTGTTAATTACATTTGACTACCTTCCGAGATTAGGAAATTACCAACTACTACTCTCGTGATTTAAAAATTACAAATTAACCCCCATAAGTTTGTAAAATTACAAAATCATTCATTCCGTTAGGGTTTCTGACTGAAAAAGATGACATCATCAACTTTTTAAGTAAACTTCCTATTTTGCCCCCAACGGAATGGATGATTTTATAATTTCACAAACTTATGGGGGTTTTGTAATTTTTAAACTATGAGGGTAGTAGTTGGTAATTTTCTAATCTTCAAAAGTAGTCAAATATAATTAACCCAAGATTTCTTTCTAAAAAAATTTTCTGTAATTATTTATGTAATTTTATTTTAAAGAAATTAAAATTAGTTTTTTTATTAAATATAATTCATTTTAAAATACTTTTATATTATTTTTGATATAATAATAATTAGAGCAATTTTCACTAATAGTCGCTAAAATTTTTATTTTTCTCACTTTAGTCCCTCATGTTTTATTTTTGACTTAAAGTCCCTAAACTAATAAATTTGTACCAATTTAGTTCTTTGGTCAATTTTTTAGCAATTTTTTGCTGAAAAAATGACTTACATTAGCATGACTCAAGAGAAAAATTGTCATTGAAGTAAGGAATAAATAAAAGAGAAAATATCTAAATAAGAAGCCCTAAAAATCACCAATATCTTTAGCACCCGCGTGAACATCAACTTTATTTTTAGAAATTATTTTAGAATTATTTCATAAAATTAGTGGAAATTAATTACATAGAATCATTTTAAAAATTTATTACAGAAAAAATTTGCCAAAAAAATAAAAAAAAAGTATACAAATAATTAATTTTAAAATAAAGAAAAGTATACAAATAATTAATTTTCTGTAACAAATTTTTGAAATGATTCTGTGTAATTAATTTCTCTAATTTTATGAAATAATTCTAAAATAATTTCTAAAAATAAAGTTGATGCTCACGTGGATGCTAAAGATGTTGGTGATTTTAGGGCTCTCATTTAGATATTTTCTCTTTTATTTATTCATTACTTAAATGACATTTTTTTCCTTGGGTGATGCTGACGTAAGTCATTTTTCAACAAAAAATTGCTGAAAAATTGACCAAAGAACCAAAGTGGTACAAATTTATTATTTTAGGAACCCTAAAGTCAAAAATAAAACATAAGGACTAAAGTGAGAAAAATGAAAATTTTAGCGACTATTAGTGAAAATTGTCCCGGTTATTATTATATCAAAAATAATATAAAAGTAATTTTAAATGAATTATATTTAATAACAAAGACTAATTTTAATTTCTTTAAAATAAAATTACGTAAATAATTACAGAAAATTATTTTACAAAGAAAGCTTGGGTTAATTACATTTGACTATCTTTGGAGATTAGGAAATTACCAACTACTACTCTCATGATTTTAAAATTACAAATTAACCCCCATAAGTTTGTGAAATTACAAAATCATCCATTCCG
>JACFYI010002305.1:554065-593575 GCA_014898755.1 Handroanthus guayacan
CGGATATGACATAAAAGTACCACATGAAAGTTATAGTAGATAGAAAACAAATAACGAGATTGTCCTAAAAAAAATTTCAAGAGAGAGAGAGAGAGAAAGAAGTGTTAAAATCAAGAAGACTAGATTGGTTGCACGGAATGACGACTTGTATAGATTATACAATCTAGTGCCTTAAAAAAAAGATGAAGTTATAAACTTTCGTCAAAATGTCTAATCGCTAGAAATGAAGTTTTCCCACAATATGAACAAATCTTTAGATGGTATTATATTCTTCGCAAGAATATTATAATAATCGAATTAGGCAAACTATAGTAAACTAACTAAAAAAATGTATCAGAAAAATCAACAGAAATAATAAACTCTTCCCATTTCCTAAATAAATGGAGGATAGAGATATCTATAAGATAAAATATATGTTTTTCCTGTTGTGGGAGCACAGTAGGCTTTGCCCTAGTTGGTTTATCAATTAATTTGGTCGCACTTGTATTCTTTAGTATTATTGTAATTTTTTTTTTCATGTTTCAAAATAAAAAATATAGTTTGTTGATGATCTTTTAAAGTTTCTATATATTGAGACTCCTTGCCTGGAATTTTAGGTGCCAGTGTACATCATCCGTTCCAATGTCCTCTCAATAACATGCCACCTAATATGTTGGTTTTTAATTTACATATCTTCAAAATATTAAAGTTCAGTAAATGTGCTGTAACATACAAATGCCCCCACAAATGTCTTAAATATAAGTAGGAGTAATAAAGTTATTGCATTTTTCTAGAACACAATTATGTTATGAAAGTGACTGATGTTAACCATTCACAAAATTGAACAATTTCTCTAGAAGATGACCACTTTTATATTTTGCTACATCATCATGTAAAAATTCAGTAAACTGCTTTCATTTTTTTTTTTTTTAATATCAAATTATGCATACGAGAGAAAATCAATTGTAAACTCAAAATACAATTTTTCTTTCTTTCTTTTTTTTGATATTTTGTAATTCTCATTTCTCAATTCTAAGTTTTCATATATCTTTTAGTTTGCACTTACAAACTCTGAACCACTGAAAAACACCATAAATTATATAGTTGTAACTTCTAAACCATTTAGATATGTTACGAAGGACTACATGGTTTACTACTTCCTTGGAGATATATATAGATTTTGTTATAAAATATTTGCTGAAAGCCTTTAACACAAAGTTTGATTTCACAGAGAAGTCCAGAAAAGGTACTCATTTGAAGATGAAGCCTGCTTAACATTAATAAATTTAACCAAAACATAGTTTTTTTCCATTAATCATTACTAACATGGGAAAGAAAAGTGTCATCATCATATCAATGTCTATTCTTCAACAAATACCACTTATATGGCACACAGACACTGAAACAATTCCACTGAACTGAAATACAAGGAGAATCCATGAATAGCCCCAAATGACACCGCACAATAAACATACAGAGTTCGGCCAGGTTAAAAACCTCGGGGAAAGGAAAAACAGAGTAGTGCTAGTATGTGTATCAATCTCCCTTTCCAAGGCATTTATTCAGAAAAAAAATGCAACCAGATTGATTTTCTTTTCCAAATGCAGAAAATAAAGTAGTGTCTTCATTTGGTCCACCAATGAAGGAAATCCTTACGCCTATTGATCTTCTTCTGCAGTTGGAGTAGTCCATAGAGAAGGGCCTCGGCAGTTGGTGGGCAACCAGGAACGTAGATGTCAACAGGGACGATCCTGTCACAACCTCGGACAACTGAATACGAGTAGTGGTAGTAACCACCACCATTTGCGCAGCTTCCCATTGAGATGACCCACCTTGGCTCGGGCATTTGGTCATAGACTCTGCATAAATGATTGGTAAAGGTGATGGACAGTTTTTAGCTTTGAAATATATAACACTATCCAATCTATACTCAAATTAAATCAATAAAATCCATAGAAAAGATAATAATGGAAAAGGTTAGCAAAACTGCATGTATCCTTAGCAGCCCATGAAAGTCCTAACCCATGGTAAGTTTTCAAGTTTTGGCTATATTTTTTTTCATTGCCAAAAGCAGCCAATTTGATTCTTCTCCAAGAAGAACTTAGATTTTCCCTCCTAACTGATATACGAACCAACAATGCCACAGAGTTATATACCAAAACAACAAATATGATAATAACATTTCTTTGAAACTACTTACCTAAACGGGCAAGTGGCAAAATGAGAAAACAAACGCAGAAAGGAGCAATCTAGTATCATAATGCAGAGACTTAATATTAGTTTTGCACCAAAGGCAAGATCAATATATAGGGGACAATGAGTTCCCAGAATAGACTGCAACATTGATTATACATATCAAGGTCACATAGATTGCCAACAGGAATGCCGACAATCCAATTTTATTTACATGAACAAAAATTTTTTTGTATGTGTGTGTATGCCAAATCTTGAAGCTACTACAGTAGTATTCTCGGGCAATAATATCATTCAAACAACAAGAATATCACAAATGCCAGTAGATTAACTGTACTTGTTACCATGAAGAAATATTTTCTTCAAAGTGTATCATTGATAAATTTCAGCAAACATATGCAAATTACACCAACCAACGGAAATTTTTATCAGCAGCTCCATGATATACATACAAAACTATATTCACCATGTGTTCTGCTTGGAGATTGAATCAAGAGGATGAGAATGACTAGTTCTGTTTGATAAGTTCTACAGCTCCAATAGTAGTTCTCAGGTACTCAGTTACAGTGTGCCAGAAATAAATATTGAATGCATAGAATGAAAAAGAGAGAGAGAGACTGGACAATTGCCAAGTCAACATGAACAAAAATAATTAATCGAATAGCATATATTGGAAATACAGAAGAAGAATGCAATGCCAGTAAAGTTGTAAGTGATATACAATTTGAAATGCTAAAGTATGCAGTAAAGATGAGAAACAAGATCAAGGGGAACACGAAGACCTTCCATACCAGTGGCTCCCTCCTCGAAATGTTAAAATAATCTTATTATTATCAAGCAAGGGACAGCAACTATTTCGTGAATTAACATTGAGTTATCATTTTGTCAAACATTCGAGTTTTCACCAACAGATATGGGTGTTCATACTTAATCATCTAAAATAGGAAGAAACTAAATCAACTGCTCAGACTGCTGGTTCCTCCTTGAAATGTTAACATGTCTTTACGTGATAGCAAAAGGACAGCTACTCGTTTCATGATTATGGATGACTAGTTATTTTGTCAAACTGACTCAAACAATCAAGTTTTCATCAACAGAGATTGTTCCTCCAAAATTTGCATGTCTAATCATCTAAATTCCCAACTGTTCATGGGCATAATCGCAGAAGGATGCCTCCATGCCATATGGCTGTCTCATAATTCTGGCTGCACCAAACTGTCCAAATGCCCATTTTAAGCTCATTATATCAACAAATGTGCAGAGGCAAAATGGGGAACCACATAAAACCGACTAAATCAGAAGCGTAATAGCAAATCAGCAATTTGACGTCCTAGGTCAACTAATTACACAAGCTAAATTTTATGCATAGCAACAAACTTACAAATAAACTAGGGGAAAATCAAACAACAATAGAAAGCTCACTTGCGGAGAGCAGGTGCCATCTTGTTGGTGAGAGTTCCAGCAACAATCATGCAATCCGACTGCCTTGGACTGGGCCTGAAAATGATTCCAAACCGATCCAAATCGTAACGCGCAGCCCCAGTGTGCATCATCTCCACGGCACAGCAGGCAAGCCCAAAAGTCATGGGCCAGATGGAGCCGCGGCGGGCCCAGTTCATGAGATCATCTACCTTGGAGATGACATACTCCGCCGCCTTGGATATGCCAGGGGGTGAGGAAGTCGACGGCGGAGGGGCGGAAGCGTAGGGCGTCGGAGAGGAAGAGGAGGCGGCGGTGAGTGAAGGGAGGGTGGTGTGGATTGAGGCTAGGGCGGAGCGGCTGTAATCCGGCGCCGTTCGAGGAAGAATGCGAGCGGCGTTTCTCGCTAGCTGAGCCATTTTTCCCCTTTGGATCGATCGATTGAGGGAGAGGCAGTTAAAAGAGGCCAAGGGGCATCAATTACTTTGGCGTGCATTATTTAGTTTTATTTTCATCTTTTTATATTTTAAAAGAAAAAAGAAAAGGAAATAGAAATAGCATATACCAATTGCCAATATTGCGTTGAAAACATAATTCCAATAATTGATTTATTAAGTATAATTTTATCTAGTTGATTATTTTCTCTCATGTGCCTCTTATGATTTTAAAGGAGTGAAAATTGCAATTGCTGGTACGAAAGAAACTGAATTCGAACTATGAATACGAGTTACATTTTCCTAAAATAAAAATAAAATATCTAAGCATTTTAGCAAAAGAAGAATATGAAAGATGTGAAATACACATCTCCCCTTTCCTCTCTCCCTCTCCCTAATTTTTTCCCCCCTAAATCATTCAACTAAATGGGTAGCCTTGAAAATTTTAATGATTCCACACAATAATAACACTTAAATTACAACTAGGGGTGTTCGCAGTTCGATTTGGATAGATTTTGAATAAAAAATCTATCCGATCTGAACTATATAATTTTCATTAGATTGGTTTGGTTTGATTTGATCTTTTCTATAAATCCAAGTCAATCCAAACCAATTAAATAATCGGAGGTCCATTATGAATATGAAATTACATATTTAATAATTTTATTTTTTAAAAGGAGTCAAACTAAATGTGCATGGACTACTTTGAATAACATGTAACACGAAAACAGTAACTCTAAGTTTAAAAACAATCAGATATATTTTCATATTAACATCTTGATCAGTATTTTCAATAATCGGAGGTCAACGAGTTGTACACTCAAGAACAAGATCAACAACACAGTTTAACATAAGTAAGTACTTAGAAAAAGTTAAAACCCATTGTTTGAATATAAGATGTTTAGTTAAGGCAATTACTTATTTCTCCCTTTATTTTAAAGCAATTACAAGATGCCTCGTAAAAATTGGAAATGATAATCAATCATCAAACTATTCTCTTCTGAAGATTTGAGTTTCCTTATGTCAGTAGTCATTATGTTCAAGTTCCTTTATTTTTTGGATTTCAAATTTGGTTGTCTTCTTGTTTTCCTTTTCAACATTTTTGTCATTTAAGCCGCCAATATTGTTGCTTAATTATTTATTTATTTTACCTTGTACTTTGGTACTTTTTTTTTTTGATGAATTTTGTACTTTGGTACTTTGTTGTTCGATACTAACAAATTTACAATTATTAAAAAAATCGACAAGTGGTAAAAACAAAAAGTAAATTTAAGGACAAGCAAATTTCCAAGTGTTAGTGGGGTTTATGATAATCAAAATAAATGTAAGGACTAAATTGTAAACCACGTAAATAAAGTACAGGGTCCATTATTTTCCGCTTATGTCCTTTAAGACCCCCGGGCACAAAAATCCAGAGTGGCCCAAGTAGGCTGTAAAATCCGCCTTCATAAGGAGTCAGCACCTCAGATTGTTGTTTGTCTCCGTTCTCAATCTAGGGTTTTTCAACCTTCCTCTCATCTTCTGTATCTTATTGAAAATCTATACGTACTTTCTCATCCGTCTATCCAACAGATTCGTATCAATGTCAGAAGAATTGCTGTACGCGTCCGTAGGCGGCGAATCGAACAAGCGCAAGTATGAAGAGTCGCCGTCACCTGTGACGCGTAGGGCGACGGGGTTCTCATCGCCGCCGGACTCGGCTGCGCCTCCGCCTTCATACAACAACGTTCCTCCTCCGATGAACGAGATTGAGTTGGCGAAGCAGAAGGCACAGGAGATCGCAGCGAGGCTTTTGAATAACGCTGATCCGTTGAAAAGAGCGAGAGTTGACAATGGAGGACCCGGTGGCGGAGGATATGATTCAAGTGATTATGGTAATGGTTTATTCGTTGGAGTCTTTGTATGGTTTTGCTTTCAGTACGTTGTTATCTCGAGATGTCAGTCAGTGTATCTCGCTTTCTGTGTTTACTGCATGCATGTACGTTTGTGCGTCTGTTATTACTTATGTTTTTACACTCAAATTAATCTGTAGCTTGGATTATTCAAGTAGTCAGAGCGTGCTGCATCTCTCTTGCACAATTTTATTGCACGGGAATGAGCATGTATACTTGAAATACCTATGATTCACCACGGCATATGGTAGACCGTGATTGTGGAAACTGTAACCTCATGTTGGGTTGCTTTGTTTTTGAGTTTGGTCTTTGAATTTTCGATTTCATATTATGTTCTGCGCAGGATTTGCTCTATTTTTTTATTTAATTGAGGTAAGGAGAGGGGAACTTGTCATAACTGTTGTATAATCTGTTTGGATGCAGGTAGTCAGAAGCCTTTGGGTTTGGGTCTTAGTGGTCCACCACAAGTTGCATCCTCTGGTTATCCAGGTCCAAGCAAGAAAATTGAGATACCAAATGGTAGGGTGGGTGTAATTATTGGAAAAGGTGGGGAAACTATCAAATACCTCCAGCTTCAATCCGGGGCTAAGATTCAGGTTACCAGAGACATGGATGCAGACCCTAATTCTGCTACAAGGGGGGTTGAGCTCATGGGCACTTCTGATCAAATAGCCAAGGCTGAGCAGCTGATTAATGAAGTTCTTTCTGAGGTGCTGGATTTAATTAAAATACTACTCAATTCCCTTAAGTTTTATATTATTGACTCATTGTTACCGGTTGGCCATCATAAGAAAGCTTTTATAAGGATTAGCGGTATCCTTCTGGTAAATTTAACTAATTTGATTGATAGTCTGGCATGCCAAACACTGAAGCAGATTAATTGGATCTCTCTCTCTCACCTAGTTATTTGTTTCTGAAAAAAGAATAATTATAAAAAAAATTAGATAATTAAATCAGAATTGTATTTTATATTCATCATTTTTTAGTTTTGGTAATTGATGAACATATATAAGACAAATATAGATATATGTATTTATGAATATCTATTTGAAATATGAAAATGTATGTTGAAATAGTAAGAGGTTAAATAAGAGCTGAATAATGAACCAAATTTGGTTCATTTTACTTTATTATTATTTTTTTTTCCCGATCTTGGTTCAGTTTGGTCGTTTACCGCAATGTTTCCACTCATAACTCAGTTAACATCTGCTACTTGATATCAATAAGTTTGCTGGTCATTCATCTGGTGGTGACAATTTGTTGAGAATTATGCAATGGAAAACATTTCATCATTTCCAGTTCAATCTGTTCTTTGTGCTAATTGTGCTATCAATGAGACAGGCAGAAGCAGGTGGTTCTGGCATAGTTTCTCGGAGAGTGGCTGGGCAGCCATCTGGAGCTGAACAGTTTGTCATGAAGATTCCCAACAATAAGGCAATATTTGGATTGTGTTTATTGGCTATCTGATTTATATCAATCCATGTGATTTTCACCTAGCTGATGGCAATTTTCAGGTGGGTCTTGTTATTGGTAAAGGAGGTGAAACCATTAAGAATATGCAAGCAAGGACTGGGGCTCGCATTCAGGTTGGCTTGCCTACCCTGTTTTGCCCTTAGTAAGCTGGGTTGTTTTATGAGTTTATGTTTTAAAAATGATGGTTGTTGCAGCATGTGATAGAAGCTCTTTTCTAATATTGCAGGTCATACCTCTGCATTTGCCACCGGGTGATTCCTCAAAAGAGAGGACTGTACAAATTGATGGAACCAGTGAACAGATTGAAGCTGCCAAACAGTTGGTTGAGGAAGCCATCAGTGAGGTTTGTTCAATGGTTGCACATACTTGCTCTTTCCTTATTACCTGTTGTGGTGCATGCATTGGGATAATTGTATGGAAGAAAACTAGCACCTCTAATTCTTTGGATTTGCTCCAATGTGCTGGATTAGTCTCTTCTTGTGCGCCTACAAGCTTGAGTATGGTTTCAGGAACACAATCTGTAATATTGTGAACATCTGCAGTATGATAATCAAGCTTCTAAAATTTTAATTTATAATGTTTATAAGGTTAAGCTCATGTTTGAATAGGCTCGTCTTGTTTATTCTTTCTTGCGTTATTTTCTTTCTATGTTTGTTCACTCCTTTTTGCCCTATGATGTTGAATTGTATCTGATGACTCGATTAGTTCCTATTAGTTTTATTGTCATGCGGTACCTTTACCTGTGATTGAAAACTCTGCCACTCAAGGGGTGCTCATTTTCATCTATGTGGTTACCATTGACTTCCTAGGAAATGTTTCATGGCTTTTTGTTCTTAACAAAGGTATCCCTAGAAATTGTTGGAGTTGTTAAGTGTTAATCATGGGTTGTTTTCAAGTATGCAAGGTGATATATTCTTGCATTTCAATGAACCTGGTAGCATTTTGGCAGTAAACTTGGGGTTTTCTTGAACCATTTGGAATGGTATTGTTTGGAGTTATATCTTATTTTGCACTACATCAGCTGCTGATGTTATTTCCTTACAGTTCCATGGTGCTGATATACTATTATGCTATCTTCTCTAGAAGATCCTTTTGTCGTAGAACTTTTCATTATCTGTTCATCGGTTGCCCTTGTCCTTTGCTAGATTGCAACATCACTGGCACTTTTTGTTTTTCATTTAAATTGTATTAAGTAAAACTTCAAAAGGATTAGTCTTGTCTCCCTTCTTAATCACAATATTGGTGATTTTTCCTGGTGATTTCACCTGAATTTTGTTCAAATTGTAATATTCTCTCTCTAGCTACTCTATTTTGCCATTGTGAATATAGAAGTGTGCAGATATCTTTTGCCCCCTACTGTCAAGATGATCCCTGGATGGAGAAGTTGAGCCTTTGCTGCTCTGTTCCTGTGGGAGGGAGAACTCTTTGATATCTGGTTTGGACATAATTACTTTCTAGTTGCAGTATAAGTCCTTTATATCACGATATTTTGCGCTAGATTATATTAACTTCTATATACTTTTGGCACATTAACTCTTTAACACACACTAGATTATTGTGGTTTCTTCCTCACATATCTTATGAACAAATGGATTCCTAACATATTAGCTTGGTCAAATAGCGATCACAAGAGAGGAGGATTTGTCTTCTGAGATGTTAACTCCTTTACTTAGTTTGTGATTAAATGAACTTCTATCCAATATTTTGCTTGCAACATTTGATGCCACAGCTAGTTATTGATGGTTGAGTGGACAGAGTTCTGTGGTTGGGATTTAGTGCCTTTGCATATGCTACCGCTTCTTCTCTGGACCTTTAGTCTTTTGTTTTTGGCTATAGTCCTGTAGTCTTTTCCATTTTCTTTTGCGCCCATTCACTTTGGATAGGGAGCGGATGGGCTTCTGCAGGAGTAATCCAATAATACGATCCAACCAGAACGGTATGTAGGCATCTAATCTTTGTCTTGATGCAATTGCGATATGTTTATTGTGCTTAGCATGTGAGGATTCATGTGTATTGAGATATCTTTTATTGTCTTTCTTCACATCTTATTTGTCTCTGACCTATGTCTGTGATATGGTCTTTAGTTCATGTATCGAAATGGATGCGTATCTTTTTCAAAATGTATGCTATCAGTTCTTGGTTCATTTGTGATAACAAATTTGTGCAGAATCGTGTTAGAAATTCATCGACGTCAGGAGGATATCCTCAGCAAGGCTATCAAGCTCGCCCACCATCCAACTGGGGGCATCCCGGTCCGCCTATGCAACAACCTACTTATGGCTACATCCAGCCTGGAGCATACCCAGGCGGCCCATCACCCCAATACAACATGAATCAGCCCCCTTACTCTGGTTATCCTCCTCAAACCACCTCTGGTGGCTATGCCACTGGCTGGGACCAAACAACAGCTGCTCCACAAAATCAGCAAGCTGCTCAGGGAGGTGGCTATGATTACTACAGCCAGCAGCAACCTCCGCAGCAACAGCAAGCCCATGCTGGGTCTGGTGCTCCAACAGATGGTTCTGGATATGCGTACGGGCAGGCACAGGCCTACAGTCAAGGGCAAGGTTATGGCCAAGATGGTTATGGTGGCTATCATGCAGCTCAATCTGGTTACAGCCAACCACAAACGAACCCTGGTGCAGGATATGACCAGCAGCAGCAAGGATATAATTCTAGCTATGGCGCTGTCTCTGATCAAACAGCTGATGGTCACAACCCTTCATATGGAGCACAGGGTGAAGCCAATCAAGCACCTGCATCTGGACAGTCATACAACACTGGAGGGCAACCTGTCCCTAATTCCAACTATCCACCTTCGAGCCAGCCAGGCTATGGAGCACCCCCATCTTCACAGAGTGGTTATGGGACCCAAACACCCACTGGTTATGGTAGTTATGCACCACCTCAGGCTCAGAAACCACCAAGTGGTCAGCCAACGTATGCACAACCACAACAGTCACCTGGTGCTCAAGGTGGTGGCTATGCTCAGCCCGGGTATCCTCCTTCCCAGCAGCCTCAGGGGCAGCCTGGCTATGCTCAGACAGATTCGGGTTCTCAAAGACCTCCCTTGTCTGTTTATTCGACATCTCAACCAGGGTATGGAGCCTCCCCTTATGGAGCGCCATCTGCTACTCAACCTAACTATGGGCAACAGCAGCTGAACCCATATAGCAGTTCTTACAGTGGTGGATATTCCCAGCCTCCAGCTTACTCTTCTGATGCAACTCCACCCCAATCAGCCCAGCCCAGTGGATCCACCAAAGCATCGCCCCCCAGTTGATGAGCTGATTAGGTATCATTTTTAGGCCTATTTAGTTTAGGTTTCTAGTATTGGGAGTAAGACTTTAGAATTTGTTGTTATGAGTTGAATTTTTTATCTGTTATGGTTTTGTTCTTTGCTCTACTTTCTGCTTGGATATGTTAATGTACTACAGACGTGAAAGAACTCATTTGACATATGGCAGCAGGTAAGGTTGAAGTAATTAGAATTGGATGTTTCGTATCAGAGTGGGTGACTGAGTACTGGTTTTCTGGCCATAAACCTTTTTCAGCTTTGTTTCAGAGTTTTGGGACATCTAGCTAAAGATTAGATTTTGTGGTGATTTTCCCAGGGGTCAAGTAATGGTTACTAATTTAAAATGCTTCACTAAATTTAGAGCAGCGCGAATGTCTTAATCCAGAGTATTTTTCGTCATATTTTGAATATTGCTCTCGTGTTCCTAAAACATTCATTCATGATACACGTTCGATCGGAAACTCTTCTATTACACGGTTGGGACTCGGAACCAAATTTGTTGTCACGCAAATATGTTAGTATACGTTGTCCGATGTCCGTATTGTCATTTTCATAATCCTCATTAATAACTAAATTTTTAAATGTATTTATTTAAAGGAAATCATTGTTGACAAAGACCTTCCTCGTGAAAGTTATACCGATGATCTAGATAAATGGATTCATTTCTCTGCAAAGGAAAAGGAGGGTAGAAAGAGAAGAGAAAACACCAAACAAACAAAAGAAAAGAACTGCTGAACTCACGGAAAAACAAGGGTTAGGTTACATGAGAAGCATTATGCCCGTATCATAATGGCGGAACAAAATCGTAATCCGTAAAAGCCTTGTGCTGATTGCAATCTCGTCACCTAACGTAACATACACAAACTGCATACTCCTAGAGAGTATTTTTCTCTGCTATATAATGCAATTTCTGAATGCCAATATCACTTTCGGTGATAAAAGCAAAATGAATGCTAAGATTGAACCAAAAAACATTTTCACAAAGTATCCTGCTAGATCATTCTCTTCCTTTACAATGGTATTTGTGTTGTTAGAGGTTGATATTGACATAGCTGAAGGTAGAGCTTCAATTACTGCATCTGCGAGATCAGTGATGAAAGATGATGTGCAGTTTAGAGCCGGGACACGGCCCCAATTGACAATCCCGGATTCAAGAGCCAATTCTTTGTACTCCATATCGATCTCTTCAAGGGTCTCTATGTGCTCGCTCACAAAGCTGAAAGAGATATAATCGTGTATTAGATATAAGATGCGAAAGATCACATTTATCTCGAACAAAGTTGATGCATTAATGCCACACCCAAAAGCAGAAGAATCTCTTAACCCCACCAAAAAAAAAGTCCCTGTACATGTAAGCCTTAGAGTAGTAGCAACTAGCAAGTAATCACATTGAATGTGCATGATTAGTGATGAGCCGGGTTCAAAACCAGTGCCGAGTTTGCACTGGAGCAGATACTACGTACTATTGCAAATCTTGAGGCGGAAGGTGCGACTATCGCACATTGATATCAGACCTGAAGCATGAATAAACAACCATTCTATCCCATATAGTCCGTCCTATCAATTTATCGTATCATATGCTGTATAGATTTTTCTCAACTCCTTAATATTCATTTTCTTTTTTACCTCCCAGAAGAACTGAAAACTGATCAGTATCCCGACCACTTTCATCAGGCAAGATCAAACAATAATGTCATATATCCCTCAAATCTTGAAGAAAGAAGGGTACATAGTAAAGGCCACATCACAAAGAGAGAGAGAGAGAGAGAGAGAGATACCTCACTGGAACGGCCAGGAGAGACTTCACACCTTGCCGGCCAAGCTCAACAAGCACTTCATCAGTATAAGGCTTTAACCATTCTACAGGTCCCACACGGCTCTGGCACAAGACAGAAATTACGTTAGGGCCCATGTACCGAGCAGCCTGCGTTTCGTTCCCCCTTTTTTCCCCCTTCTTTTTTCCTCTCATGCAATGGAAAGTATGTATCAACCAAAAGTAGTTATTATGATTATTATGGAATATGGACAGGGAAGGCCAGTAGAAGGAGTTCGTTTACGTATCATAATGTGCTAGACAATGCAATAGAACAAAAAGAAATAATAGGACTTAAAAGACTACAACCAACCTGAAAAGCCAAAGTATGATCATTGTTAATTCCTCTAGACTTAAGTTCTTGCATTATCAGGAATATACACTCTTCCATCTGATCTTTATATGGATCACCCGCATCCTCAACATAACTCACTGGAACTCCATGGGCGCTGAAGAATATCATGGCCTACAATACCAAAAATGAAGTCAATCGATTGAAGTTCAATGCTTCTGGTCGAGCACTTCATAGTGGGGGAACGTAAACTACCTCTTTCTGGTTCGGGAAAATTTTTAACTCCTTTTCAATCAAGTCAGCCATAGACTTAATATAACCTTCACGTTGATACCATGATTGAATGATGGCAACGGGTAGTCTTGATAAGTACGTGTCGGCCCTGATGAGAGATCCCGATTTATTTAGCATATGAAAAGGAGGGAGTAAAATTGTGGATGCCATCGAATGATTGGAATAAGATATTACCTAAACATGTCTCGAAGAACACGGAGGCTTGAGCCGGTCGTTGAAATAGAATATTGTGGGTAAAGTGGTAATACAACAAGCCTTGTAATCCTATCTCTCTTAATCTGTCATAGAAAAAGGAGGGGAATTGAAAAAAAAAAAAAAGGAAAAGAAAAAAAGAAGAAAGAAAGAATAACCAATGAGATGGTTTAAATTCAGTAAAGTTTACTCCAGCAAAATTATAAATATATGACTAAAAAATCACCAGCTAAGGAGAAAACGATCGGAGGATGTATATGTAAGGAGAAAATGATCGGAGAACGTATATGAAAGGTTATCCGAAGTTTCCAAATTCTAAGCAAATGAAAATGATTTAGTTGACTTTCAATGGAAATAAATCCCACTAAAGGAAAGGCAAAAAGATGAATGTAGCAAAACATAGATAAATTATACGATTCCAGAATTAGCATACAGTAAAGCCAAATCATTTCATTCTTACTACTTACCTGATGAACTGCTTCTTCAGTGAAGGGGTACCAATAACGCATTGCCACATAGACATTAGCAGAAACGTCTTTAGCTTCTAAGGCTGATTTTAGTGCATTTGCCTACAAAAGAGAAATCAAATGGTTCAAGCCCGAGAAATAGCCACCATTATAAAATAGTCATGCAAGAAGAAAGAGTGAAACTCCCTTGTGGCCATAATACCTGCTCGTCTGTGATTTTACGAAGAGGTGAACCGCCTCCAATGGCAGCATAGCCTTCTTTACTCTTGGGAGCTCGCAACACTGAAATTAGTTGTGCCAAGGGACGTTGAAGGAACCGGAACAACCTTGGAAGACGAATGATGTCCTGCAGCACAGATTAAACAACATCAAAATCGGGAAAGTACTGACCAGAACAGTAGAATATGTGTTTGTTTTGACATAAAACATACAGGGTCGGCAAACAAATTGAACAAGAACGGCTGAACATCATTTAGAGTCTCCGGCCCTCCAAGATTTAACAGCATCACTCCAATCTTCTCCTCTTTTATTTCCGTATATGACTCGATAGCATCACTGGGGTAAGTGGACACCCCGGCTGAGTAGCATGTTGTTCCAACAAAGTCCTGCGCTGGACGGCTCAGAGACAATCCTCTAACAAAATTATTTTTCTTATTGATTGAATTCGAATGAGCAAAAACTTTGGATGTATTAGAGACAGTTGATGTCAACTTAGTTTGAGAGCGGAACCTGCAAGTGCACAGAGTGATAGACTTATTATCCCAACATCACTCTCCACCATATCAAAATGATGCCTATAAATACAATCACATACAAAAATATGATTTTCTTTCACTATACTAAGCTAGCTTGATTGGAAAATCCAAAAATATTTCCTATGTTGATCATATATAAGTCCTTAGATCACCCCAACCAATATTATTCTAGACCATCATCCTTAGGAAAAAAAAAGGCAAAATTTCCACAACCGCTCAAGTAAAATCCCCAAAACAAGCAATTTAAATTAGTTAAAACGCATTGATCCAGCAAGATTCTCCACAGAGTCATACAGAAAAATAAATCAAAAAAGCTAAAAATCAACAAATAAATAACATTAGCAGAAGTAAGACTGCAAATAAAGAATCAAGAAATAGCCTACGATGCAGAATTCTGATTAAAATTCATCCGGGAGCTCGCTGCCGCCTCCATCATGGTTTTCAACAAGTCCCACTCAAAATATTAATTTTATATATATATATATATATAAATCAAAAGAGAGGAACGATCTTTCTGTATTAAAGATCAATCTTCCTTAAAAGAAAATGGAGATTTTGAGAATTTCCTTTTTTTGTCTTTGGCCTGAAAAACGGTATTCAAAGTTTATGGGGTTTGGTGAGATTCTTGTAAGTGGGAGTTTGGTCAAAAGGGTCGACGTGTTCAAGACTTGTTCTTCAAGTTCCGCAATGGAGGCGTTTGCATTTCTTGGGAATATCTCTTTTCAACTATTTAATAAATACTACTTAATTAATTTAATATAAATTATTTAAAATTATCATAAGTCAATGCTAATTGATATCAATTGGCTTGATAGTACAGAAATAATAAAGATGTTAATGTATACTATATATGAATCATCAAATTCTTTCAATACATTTTTACGTGATGTTACTAAATTATCCTCATCGTGTATTAAGTAATATCTGTTTACAAGCACAATTCATATCTCACTAATCATGTATTTTAATTTCTTTTGACATTGACAATCAAGATTGATCCTATTTTTTATGGGATAAAAAAAATCTACATAATATATATATTTCATATGAATTATATTTTAATTATCAAATTTATAAAAATTGACTGTGCATGAAACACAAGCATTAACTAATAATCTGAAGTTCAATCAAAATAAAATTTATTTTAATCTAAAGAGAATGTGATATTTATAGGACTTTTTAATTTTCAGAAAAATTATATGTTCAAGAACATTTTTCATGTGAAATGTTAATTAATTGATAGGTCCCCCTACACCTCTACTCTCCATTTTAATTTTTAGTCCCCTCTGTTCTCTATTTTAATTTTAAGTCAATGCCTATGGCCGTGGCTGCCAGCTGCTAGATATTTATGCGCCCAACAATATCTAAAGTAAGTACAGATAATTAATTATGCTTAATTCAATAATCACAATTTTGAAAATGCTACACAACCAACCAAGAATCCTTTCACAATTTTCACTCTCATTTAGGTGGTGTTTTTAAGGCTTTTGTACTTTTAAGCTCTCTGATTCAATTAATAGCAAATTCCTATTGATGAATAATAATAATAATAACAATCTTATTTTTTTGTGTTTTTCGTATGATATTTTTAATATATCCTTTTATCTGCTCAAAACTATAAATTATATCACTACATAACGAAAAGATCCAGTGCTACAACTACTATCAATTTACAATTCCATTATTATAATTACATGCATAAATTACACTATTTAATGCACTCGCATAGAGTCCATCCAAGACGCTATCGTTTATAACACTTCCCGTTGGATGTTGATTATTACAACCATAAACTCTTTCAACTTCTACATAAAACTTGAATTAAAAATAGCTGAACAATCTCACCATATTCAACACAGATGCACGCATTATTCCTGCTCTCAATTACCATTCATAGGGGAATCACACCCCTAAAATCCCATTCCAAAACAGTACCAAAAATTTGAAAAAACTATTAAGTGTACTACATAAATTAATTCCTCCATGTTGTAAAAGCAGTATCTGGTGATTTTGCTTCCACTATCCTATGCAACGCTTTGGAGTGTCTGTGTTTGCTCAAAGCCTTGTAATAAACTCATAATCCAGGGATAGGGAATTGGGTGGTAAGTGCCTCCACTCTTCTTTGCAGATCCGACACCCGCTCGATCAATGGAAAGTCAGGAGAAGTCACAAATTTCATGAACTCCTGGAGCTTAGAGCCCGAAACGGCCTTCTTTGCTTCTAGAGTGATTTGCACACCCTCGTGTATGAAATCTGCTACTGATATGAATTCATTCTCACTGAAACCTCTTGTAGTCATAGCCGGTGTACCTATGCGTATGCCACCGGGGACTAAAGCACTTTTGTCACCTATGAGGTAAGAAAACAGGCCCAGTAGATGAGTAACCAAACGGCCTTGATCAACGACAAGTTTGTATATAACTATGTAGAATGAGAAAAAGTGGTGTTGTGTATACTCACCAGGCACGGAGTTTTTGTTTAGTGTGATGGATGCCAAGTCAAGAATTTTCTCCGCTCTAGCACCATCGATGCCCTGAGAGGATATAGGAAGGTTGATTAACTCTTAAGGTAATTGGAGACAATGATCTCCTCAATTAATGACGGTAGCTTTGAGATAACTTGGGCAGCAACCAGAAGAAAAGGCATCGTGAGTATACAAGATTTTTTTCCACCTTATGTCATCTTATAAGCTATCAAACTCTTTCAAGAGCTTATAAGCAAAAATTAGAATATTCTTGTATGACTAGCAGCAACCTCAAGCCTAAGTTGGAATTAAACCTTTGCGTGAAGTCACGGCAGTAAGGACTATACAAGAATAAAAAGGAGCGTAAAATAGGTGCTTACTAAGGGGCGAAGGTCAACGAGGACCAAATGATTATCACTCCCTCCTGAAACCAATTTGTATCCCAACTCCATTAACCGACTTGCAAGAGCTCTACAATTAGAGACCACCTACAGGAGAAATCAATAGAATTGAAATAAGCAGATGTACGGAGACCATATGGTGAAGGAAAACAACCAACTGATACCTTGTTTTGATATGCCTTAAACTCCGGCGATTTTGCATGCTTCAAACAAACAGCAAGGCCCCCAATTGTGTGATTATGTGGGCCTCCCTGCAAAACCAGATTTATGTCTGCAGTAATGAATATCGATATTTGAATAATCTTCAACAGGGTAATGAGAAGCAAGGCAAAGAATTCACCAACCTGTAAACCTGGAAAGACAGCATTGTTAATTGCTGATTCTAAACCGACTCCCAGAACAGGATCCTTCTTGAAAAAGATCATTCCACCTCTAGGACCTCGGAGAGACTGAAAATATGTGCCCATGTTATAGTTGATAGAATGAAGGGCACATAACAGTACAAATAAAGCAACAATCCTACTGATGTCAGAATACTAGTTAAGGAAAAAAAAAAAAAAAAGGCCCGTATGGCTAGTCAAGCCCAAGTCTGTAAATGAAAAAACCAACTACGTCAAGAATAAAGACCAACCTTGTGTGTGGTAGTCGTTACAATATCACAGTACTCAAATGGATTAGCAACAACAGAAGCAGCAACAAGTCCACTAATGTGAGCCATATCCATCATGAGAAAAGCACCAACGTCATCTGCAATCTTCAAGCATATAAACAAGATATAGTTAGCTATAGAGCATAACCAAGTACAAAAGAAAATGTATTATAACATAATCTTGATCCTGTAAGGCAAGATCTGCGGAAAAAATGTACCTTTCTCATGCGAGGATAGTCAAAATCCCGAGGATAAGCACTAGCACCAGCAATAATAAGTTTTGGCCGAAAGAGGATGGCTGTCTTCTCAAGCATATCATAGTCGACAAGGCCTGCATAAACATGCTTCAAATCAGTGAAAAGTTAGAGTTGATCTATGAAATCAAGCTACTTGACAATATGTTCAGATCATAGTTGAAAACCTGTAGACTCATCAAGCCGATAAGGCATGGATTCGAAATAAATAGATGTGCCAGACACCCGCCTCTTTGGTGTCATGAAACCATGCGATAAGTGTCCACCATGAGGTAAATCCAATCCCTGAAGTCAATTCAGAACCGACACATGATGCCAGATATTCCAATGAATTAACTCAAACATACAGAAGACTGAATAGTATTTACCATTATGCGGTCATGTGGATTAAGAATTGCAGTATAAACCTCAAAATTAGCAGGAGAGCCAGATAATGGCTGCACATTCACACCCCATTTCTTTCCATCCAAACCAAAGGCTTCTAGTGCCCTCTCTTGACAAAGAACCTCGAGTTCATCAATGTATTCATTGCCACCATAATATCTAGACCAAACAAATTAACAAATAATGAATTTCAAAATTCCAGATAATGTCAGAATGCTATTTCTCCGTTGATACCACCTAACTTATTTATTTATTTATTTTATTTTATTTTATTTTTTGATACCACCTCCCTTGCGTACATACAGCTTACCTTTTGCCAGGAAGACCTTCAGAGTACTTATTTGTGAGGCAAGAACCAACTGCTTCCATCACGGCTCGAGAGGTAAAATTCTCGGAAGCGATAAGTTCCAAGCTTTTGAATTGACGATTCTTCTCTTTGTCAATAATGCTTCGAACTTCAGGATCAGCCTCACTCAAGCCGTAGTCCACAAAGCTGCTTCCGCCACCTAATTATTTCAATTCCAGTACAGATAAGTTCTTCAGCTATGGAATCTCATGAATTACATGAACGGAATACTATATTACATCTAATCGACTTAATCAATTCCTAAGCAACTTTAAAGAGGCTACAAACATTAACAACTTCTGATCTTTGCTATTCCAAGCATTTCATGTACAAGATACATGCAAGGGGAAAATGTTAAAAAGGTAAAGAAATATCTGAGGATGAATATGTGATAGAAACACCACGGAAAAGCACATGCACAAATATGTGCAAGGCCAAGAACCCACTTGGATACAAACAACAAAATCAAGCCATAGTATGGTAGCATAGGTCATAACAATCCTTGCGCATTCTATTATTAGTTCAGAACAATATACCTCCAATTTCGGGGATAGGAACAGATACAGAAGAGGGTGGCCTCCCAGTCACTAAGCTCCCTTCAAGCTGGGAGGATCTGCAAGGCTTGACTAAATTCAGTTTAACATGATCCGTGCATACACCGATTCCAAGCCTTTTTGAAGGAAATACAGATCTGTCAGTCCCAACGGGTTGTCGAATTGAATTCATCATTGCAGATCCCCCGCAAGCCTGCATGCTAGCCATCTCCCGATATAGCACTTACGAAATTCCTATATTTAGATGAGATATCAGCCTGATAAGTAAAATTAAAGGGATTGAACTCAAACACAAATTTAATCCAAATTAAACCACATATAAAACATAAAACATTTAATTTGCTTAGACCATAACTGTCACTAGAAATTCATATATAAAATGACCTCCCTAACAGCATATTGAAGGTTGTCAAGAGTAGCTATATGCACTCTCGACATCTGGTCAAAATATAAAAGTTTCTTTAGGAGCTCAAATTACAACATTACAATTAAATTGCTGCAAACAAACCAAAATAAGATCAAAATATTCATCAAACCCATGCGGGAAAAGGAATTACTCTGAGGGTCTGGAAAAAAACTGAATAAAAAGTGCTGGAAATAAGAACTCTTGGGCTTCTCATTTAACTTAAATACTCAATTCAACAGCAACCTGTTTTGCAATTGAAAATTCCACAATTTTTTCTTAAGTCACAAGGCCAAGAACAGTCACCAACTTAAGAAGGCACATAAACATTTTTTACAATTACAGCTCACTTTCTAAATTTAAAACTTCACATTTTCACAAAAAACAGAAAAATCCATATAAAGCTAAAAACATATCCATAAATAAAACCAAGTAAACAATGAATCATTCAGTTTAACATCTGAAACCAATGATAGCTGCAACAAAAACAAAATAAAATTAAAACTAAAATTAAAAAATCTGCACCAATTTCTTCACAGTAGTTAGCCAACCCCTTTGCTTTACTCACATGAAAAATTACATGCACAAAAACTACACCATAAAACAAAAAGGCTTATAAAATTAAAAAAAAAGGGATAAAGAAAAAAAAATGGCTTACGTGATTAAGCAGCTGAAACCCTTCGATTAATGGGGCAATCGGAGTTTCGTTTCCCTTCTCTAGGTGTTAGCTAAAAATGGTTACCAGTTCAGAGGAGTGAACTGGAAACTGGAAAAACCTAGCTGATATAGGAAAGCGCGCGCCGCTTGAAGATCTTTTTCCCCCTTTTTACAATAGATTTTTTTTATTTCGGATACATAGGTAATGTTTTCTCTAATAATAATAATAATAATAATAATAATAATGTGTTTGTTTGTTTTTTTTTTTAAATTTCTCAAGTAAAATTTTGCTTTTATCTAAACCATTATATATTCATTATGTGTATTGATACGGAAATTAGATTTTTTATTCATTGTAATTTTGACCATGTCTTGGGTTCTTTATAGCTTTGGATTTTTCCAATTATTATGATAATTTTATTAAAAATTCTTTTTAGATTTAGATAACTAAGTGTAAAAATAATTTTCTAAATTATCAGAATGTGACAGCTAATCAGTTTAAACATTTTACTTCGATTCTGAGATTTAATCTAATTATGAGTTTATGAATTTCCTTTGAATTATTGAAATAACTTCTTAATTCTCTAAATTAGCAAAATATAGTACTTCAATTTAATAAATTTATAATGAAATTTGTTTATTCATTCACGCGGATGTAAATCTAAACTGCTCTACATATAATAAAGGACTTTCTTTTTGCGTAACTGCGCCATTTTGACCAAATTTGGTTAATCAGTTAAAATAGATTAATAGGTAACTATAATATTAGTTACAAAATTATATTGACTATGTAATCATGAAAATGTGTCAATTAATTGGGAGAATTAATGCCGATGAGCGGGTTAGCCATGGCAAGATGCTCGGAATCATCCCAAAGATGTTCGGTAAGAGCAAATACATGCCAAACGTAAATATTCCTTGAAGATTAAGATTCCCTATCATAAAATAGTATTTTATTTTTTATTTCTTATATTAAATACATGTTAAATTTATTAAATCTTTACTTATAAAAATACATAATTGTGTATATCATACAATAAAAGATAAAATATAAATAAGAATAGAGGATCCAATATAGGCAAAATGGGAATCTCATGGCCTCTTAATAAATTTGATTTTTATTGATGACTTTTTCTTTTTTTTTTTTTTTTTTCCCCTGCATGGTTGCTTAGTTCTACTGTGTACCTTATCATAGGGGGACTTCCTTTTTCCCATTTTCCCCATATTTTTCTCATTTATCGTTTTTCACCTTTTCCTTTTTTTTTTCATTTTATTTTATTTTGTTTCATTTTTTTATTATTATTATTTTTTTCTATTTTTCTGATTTGACGTTGTGAAAGGGGACGTCTTCTTGGCCCGAGCTTCGAAGTGGACAAGGGCATATTCATATGTGGAAATTGGAGAAACACGTTTTTACGTGCAAGAAGGGACATGATGGGGGCCGGGGCACACTCATGAATTTGGCAAGAAATTCAGAAAGCGTGAAGACAAATTTCAACACGCTTCTAAGTGGGTTATCAACAATTTAGGGTATTCGTGCATCAATCTTAAAAAAAGACAAATCATAAAAAGAATTATATGATAAATTAATTTATCTTGCCCACCAAATCATAAAAAATCATTTCTTTTTGTAATTTAAAAACTTTATGTAGTACATATTGATTAAAAAGCTTATATCATAATTACCTAAGTTAGTATTTATGTCTTTATCCCGAGAAAATATATCATTTTTTATTTATGTTAATTTATAGAAACTAAAAAATCTCATACCAAACAATAATTTAATGAGAAAATTTAAAATTTAGCAACCTCGTAAATTAGTTTGATTCATCTTATTGAAAGTTTTTTTTTTTTTAAATTACAAACATTGGATTACTTTTTATTTGCTAGGTTCTAGACGACAAATTGAAATAAAAAATAAAAAAATAAAAAACCAACAATGATTTTGATGGTTAAACAAAAATCGTTAATTCTTTCTCTTATTTTTTGTTTTATTTAATAAATATTTTGCTTATAAATATCGAATTGCGCCTCATTTGGTAGGTTTTGTTACCAAGATTGACAAAATTAACAATATTATTGGTGATTTTGATAACTAATTGAAACTTGAAAGCTAGGACTAACTCTCTTGAAGTTTTCACTAAAAAAATACTTACTTTAAATGATTATGTCTAACAAAATTTATTCACTTATGTATTTTCCTAAAATTTCTCTTAAAAAACCTAGTAAAGTTATTTAAATTGCACTTGCGTCGAGGAATTTTCCTAAATTTATTTATAAATATCAAATTACCGATTTTGACAAAAATAACTATATTGTATACAATTTCTGGCAACTAGTTAAGCTATGGAAACACCCGTGAAGGCATATTTAATTTAAATGATTGTACGGTCGTATCTAACAATTCCATTCATTCATTTACCTCATAAACACAAGTAGATTTATTTATGCAAAGTACACTACATCAAAGGTTTTTTTTTTTTCTTTTTCAAATATTAATCTATTTTGTTTATTTTTTTGATTATAAAAATTAAATTACCCTTTATTTCAAATAAAACACAAAGCCTTTTTTTTTTCGTGGTTCCGGATAAAAAAATATTTCCGTTAAATGATTATACTTAACAATTCATTTATTTACCTGTTTTCATAAAATTTCTCTAAAAAAATATGTTTATTTAGTAATTTTCATGTATTCAGTAAAATATGTAACAATTCTTATCATCAAAGGATAATGAATATAAAACATATTATTCAATACGTTTGCATAAATCCACCATCATATATATTAAAAATTAACAAATCATAACGTAATTTAGATAACCTAATCATTACGTCAAATGGTAACTTTTTATAATAATTTAATTAATATTAATATATCGACTTATAGACTTAATATATTTATATTCAATCATTAGATCACTAACTTGAAAGAATATTTTTGTATTAAATGATTTGAAACTATATTGCAAGTCCAATATTTTATTTTATTTTTTGGGATATCGACAAACACAATATGTTCCTTCAACTTTAAATATTATTTTCAAAATAATTTTTATTTTTAATAATTAAAGAACAAAACATAACCTAATTAATTATTAGGGATAATTACCTCAACACCCTTTGAGGTTTGATATAATTACCATTACACCCTCTAAGGTTTGGTTAATTACCATTTCACCCGCTGAGGTTTGGATAGTTACCATTACACTTGCTGAAAATCTTGAACATTAGAAGTAGATCTCCTAGATAAAGGGGTGTCATTGTAATATATGCATAAATTAAGGGGTATAGTTGTAATACACGTATATGTTTAGGGGTGTAATTGTAACTATGCATTAGCTAAACTGTACCGCAGGAGTGTAATGGTAATTAACCAAATCTCAGGTGGTGTAATGGTAATTGTACCAAACATAAGGGGGTGTAGAGGTAATTATCCCTAATTATTAATACCGACGACACAGTTCACTTTAATCAACAATCTTCACATACAAGTCACAATCTATCCTCCTTTATATATAGACATTCAATTTCACACCAAACCAGGATATTTTTTTTCCCACGTTAGAAGAAGGGTCTTTCTCACTGGGGACAAGAAGATGATGATTCGCTACGCCGTTGGTGCACTTTTTCTCCTTGTGCTATCGATCCTCAACGGCGCCAATGGCCGGAATTTCATCAAGCTACCTTCTGAAGCTAGCCGATTCTTCGGCGGCGCAGCGGACGGGAACGGCGGAGCTTGGGATGATACTGTCGGGACCAGATGGGCTGTGCTGTTGGCTGGGTCAAATGGTTACTGGAATTACCGGCACCAGGTGATTACACCACCCGAAATTGCCCAATTTTTGTTATCTGAAATTGTAACACCTGTTACTTTCTTTTATTTATTTTTTTGATGGGTACTTATGGTTTTGATATAAAGGATGTTTATTGTTGCTTTAAAGTTAC
The DNA here is from genome assembly GCA_014898755.1 of Handroanthus guayacan. Taxonomy (NCBI): domain Eukaryota; kingdom Viridiplantae; phylum Streptophyta; class Magnoliopsida; order Lamiales; family Bignoniaceae; genus Handroanthus; species Handroanthus guayacan. The sequence goes on from JACFYI010002305.1 coordinate 578,624, forward strand.
TTTGTAAACCAAATCCGGGTGCTAGAAGCTTGTTTACAGCGCTTCAGATGAATTTTGATGTGCAATTGGCAGCCATTTTTGTGTAAAGCGTGGTTGTCAGTTTCAATTCAAGTTTTTCTTCGTCAGTTCATAGAAATTTGCAAATTTTCTCTCTGGTTTTCACCTATTTTCTAAAAAATGTATGGTCCATTAAAAAAAATAAAAAGCAACAAAATTACTGCTAATATATTGTTTACTGTTTACTATCAAGGAAATGAAGTCTTAGAATTGAAACTGGATTATTTTAATTTAAATTTTTGATAAATTTAGTTCCATAATCCAATTCATGATGCAAACACAAGGTTAATTGTTTTCATTTCAAAGTTTTCTGGTTATCATTTTTATATGTGTTTGTAATTTTTGTAGACTGAAGTACATCTGTTTTTATTTTCTCAGCTCGTGTACATTTATTCATTTTTGTAAGTCAAGTTGATGTGCTAATGCTAAGTATCTAATATGTAATTCGGCCTACCACCAGCCAAATTTGATTGCTTAGCTAGCTTAAAAATTTGTATTATTTGACATAAGATGAGTTATTTCTATTTTTCTGAAAGAAAAGAAGGAAGAAAATGGTCCAAAGAATATATATATATATATATATATGCTATTGCACATTTTTTGTGGTTCAGTATCAAGATATACTTGACTATTAATTATGTGTTCATGTTTTAGCATCACAACATAGCTTGCCATGCACATCTATCTGAGCATCACAACATAGTTTGCCATGCACATCTATCTGAGCATCACAACATAGTTTGCCATGCATATCTAGCTGACACTGATGATAATGTCTTACATTTTGTAATAGGCTGATGTATGCCATGCATATCAAATCCTGAAAAGAGGTGGTCTCAAAGATGAAAACATTGTTGTCTTTATGTACGACGACATTGCCAACAATGAAGAAAATCCAAGGCCTGGAGTCATCATCAACAGTCCTCATGGTGAGGATGTCTATAAGGGAGTTCCAAAGGTACATTTGCATGTCCCTTGGTTCAGTTTGGTGAAACTGCATTTCCTTTTCGCATGCTGAGTTTGCACGAAACAGGATTATGTTGGAGATGATGTTACTGTCGAAAACTTTTTTGCTGTTCTTCTTGGGAACAAAACTGCAGTTAGAGGAGGTAGCGGGAAGGTTATTGACAGCGGCCCAAATGATCATATATTCATATACTACAGCGATCATGGTGGTCCTGGGGTGCTCGGTTAGTAACTTCCTTGTAACTGCCTCTGTCTCTATTTCATTGTTGTCGTTGTTATTATTTGGTTAGTTAATCTGCGGAGATTAGTTTTTAGATATTGCTTCTGCCAGCAATTGCACATATTACGTTTGTCTTACGATTTCTGTTTCTTCTTGGTAGCAAAATTACAACAATGGAAGAATCTGCTTTGTTTTTCCAGTTGGTGCTGCAATTTGGTCAACATATCTTTGTTATAATTTAGTTATTTGATGTGCAAGAATAATCAGTTCGACAAAGTTTCTGTTGACATTGCTTGCACTGCCTAGAGTTTATTGTTTGCAGTTCTCAATACTACACACAGACTTGCTTGTTCACTGCTTTGTTACATATGTTCAGGGATGCCTACTGTTGCTAATCTTTATGCGGATGATCTGATCAACGTCTTGAAAAAGAAGCATGCTTCTGGGACATATAAGAGCTTGGTAAACCACCACTTTCCGAGTCTAATAATTTATCTGTCAAGCAACACAAGCTGTGTGAGCCTAATGATCTTTGTCATTTCTAGGTATTTTACCTTGAAGCTTGTGAATCTGGAAGTATATTTGAAGGTCTTCTTCCTGAAGGCTTGAATATATATGCAACTACCGCATCAAATGCAGAAGAGAGTAGCTGGGGAACCTACTGTCCAGGAGATTCTCCTAGTCCTCCCCCTGAATATGAGACCTGCTTGGGCGATCTGTATAGCGTTGCTTGGATGGAGGACAGGTATGCTTTAGTTTTCTGATTTTGGCTTGTGATTGTTTCAAACTTGAAGTTGTTCACTATTTGCTAACTTAAGCAAATTTTTCTAGCATACAAGCTTGTTAAAATCTGTCTGGCTTTTACTCGGAGACTAGTTCCCAAGCAGACTCAATTTCTGTCTTTAATGGCACCTGTTAACAGAAAAGACATTATTAAAAAACTGCTGCCATGTGATTCAAGGGTGATTATGTACTTATGTTCTTATTCAAGTACTTTATTTTTCGTGAATTAATGCACATTATGCCATCATGAACAGTGAAATACACAATCTTCGGAGCGAATCTTTGAGGCAACAATATCAGCTGGTAAGATATTGTTAAGTCACGTGTTTATATTGAACAGTTTATAGAACCAGTCCCTTGGGTTGAAATTGTACTTTTATGATTCTTGCTGTAGCATATCCTCACATTCCCACATTTTTCCTGATATTCTCTTAAGGGCTGGATGTATTATGTTGACATTTCCAGGTCAAGAAGAGAACTGCGAATGGAAACGCTGATTCTGGTTCCCATGTCATGCAATATGGTGACTTGAAGCTAAGTCTGGATAAACTTTTCTTGTACATGGGTTCAAATCCTGCAAATGATAACTTCACTTTTGCTAACGACAACTCTCTGCTGCCATCCTCACAAGCTGTCAACCAGCGCGACGCTGATCTTGTGCATTTTTGGGACAAGGTTTGTGAACTCTTGTTTGTAAATAATTACTTGGGATGAGTTTCAGCTTGATGAAGCTTTTGAGTTTCAAGTATTTTTGTGTTCAAATCATCTTTTCACAAATGTGTTTCTGGATTCCCGCTGCCAGTTCCGCAAGGCTCCTGAACGCTCTGCTAGGAAATTTGAAGCTCAAAAGCAGCTGGCTGAAGCTATAGCACACCGAACTCACATTGACAACAGTATTGAACTTATTGGAGGCCTACTTTTCGGAATGGAGAAGGGTTCTGAAGTGCTGAAGACTGTCCGTCCTGCAGGAAAACCTCTTGTTGACGACTGGAGCTGCCTTAAATCGATGGTAATGTATCATAATTCAACTCCCACATATTTTGGCAAGGATTAAATATCATGAGTCAGCATAATAAAGCTTTTAATTTCCTCTTGGTCTTCATAATCCAGCTGCCAAATCACTACCATAAATGTTTGGCAATGCTCTTACTACCCATTTTTCAGCTATTACCATTAAGAAGTGATTTTTTTTTTTTAAGAAGTGATTTTGATAGTGTCCGATAAAGTTGACTAAAAGATTTCATCTAAAATCCACTGGAATTTCAAAGGACTTGTGAGTTGCTTTAAAATTCTACTTCCGCATAAAGGCTTACATGAGAATACTTCTGCACTTTCCCAAATGGGGAAAAAGAAGAAAAGAAGAACTTCACTTCATTGAACACCCTTGAAACAAATTGATTCATCATAAATCATCATTCTCATCCACAACTCAACAAAGCCTTACTTAACCTTCAGCATCATCCTTTTACCATTATCATCTGGATCCATCTTTAACTCACTGAGAACAACGATCAACTCCAAACAAACGGCCTTCGTCATTTTCACTTAAGCTGAATTACCATGCAATCGTCCCGTCTAAGAAACCTACATTCATCTTCTGTACAGGTCAGAACATTTGAGACTCACTGCGGATCTCTATCCCAATACGGAATGAAACACATGCGATCTCTTGCCAATATCTGCAACGCAGGCATGAATACAGAACAGATGGCCGAGGTATCCGCCCAAGCATGCCCTACCTTCCCTTCTAATTCTTGGAGCTCTCTCCACAGGGGCTTCAGTGCTTGATATAATTTGCAACTAACTCCAAAACAATGGAGAATTGGATTCTCTCTGTGTTTTGGATTGATGGACTTTTTTAACATATAGATTTACTATAATGATATGCACTCATAAAACTATTGGTTCCTTGTGTAGTTCAAAAGTGCATCACTGGTGAACTGGTCTGAAAGTATCTGTAAATGATGTCCTGTTGTTCTTGCTTATGTTGTGCTTGATTAGTATGGAATAGCAATACTTGTGGCCTATGGCCGTGGCATCTCTTGAATGTGTGTGTTTTAAAGTGTGGAAACTTGCTATTATTGGTTACCTCGAAGAATCATGATTATTTATAGGATAATTGTGATTGTTTGGAACCACAGTAATATGTTTGGATCAAGAAATTTAGTGATTGTATATTTCATGTATTGTCCACTCATCCCATCAAACTGAGTTAATGAATTCCATATGTGTTATCGTACATATATTTACATGTAAATGTTTGGCCTTAATTCTAAATTATGAATCCAACTATAGTGATCTCTATAGAAGTTTGATATGAATAATGAATAATAGACCAGACAATTCTCAAATTTCTTTAAATTAACTAGACACGCACACACTTTTTAATGTTTTTTTACGTCGTGGAATTCACCTCGCATTGATAAAAAGTTTACAAAAATAAATACAAAATTAGCTTTATAACACTTTCTTAAACAACAAAGTGAAAATCAATAAAGATTTCCTCACACAAATCTATAAATTAATTAAATTAAGATAAATGATGGAAAATCTTGAAAGATCTTCTTTATGGGTAGATTTTAGGTTAGGAAATCATTCCTGCACCACCTCAAATATTATTTAATTTTTTTAACAAAAATAAAAACATGTATCCATCTTAAATCCAATATATTTTGGGTATTTTGTAAAAGTTCAAAGAAAATGTAGACTTTCATATTGTTTTTATCTTCATTAAATCGATGTATCAAATTTAATAAATTAAGAAAATAATCAGGAAAAAGAAGATGCACGAATCCCACCCCAAGAAACCCTAGTATCTTAATTCATTATAGATTGGCTTCTCTATTATATCACAAGTGTCTACTAACTTAACTTAATCACAGTAGATTATCTAACCAAAGTTAGGTTAATCACATGCTAAGTGCCATGACAACTGGTTAACAAGAAGGCTTCGCGATTATTATTATTATAGAAAAAAAAAATGTTGGAAATAAAAAATTATATAAACGGCGAAGTAACAGAAAAAAAGATTCCGTCAAAGTACATAACGCAGTGAGTAGAAGTTCGGTCTTTATGTGGGACACAGAAGCGGCGTATCAAACAGCTAGAACGAGAAGCAATCTAAGCCGTCGATCATTTTTTAACGGTTGTAGATTGAAAATGGAAACTCGAGGGTATAAAAATGTTGGTTTGAAGAGGAAAAGAGAGTTGCTTCGTATTTTCTTTTCATTCATCATTCACAAGAAGAAGAAGAAGAAGAAAGAGCTCTCTCTTTCTCTCTCTCTCTCTATATATATCTATATATGTATACACATATTTATCTATATGTCTATCTATCTCTTACATTTTTTCTCATATTTTTGAGAATTTGATAAAGAAACAGAAAAAATTCCGCAGCAGTATTTGGTGAGTGGAAATGTGGTGAATTAAATGTAATCAAACGATCCAAACCTCTTTTTTGAGAATAAATTTTAGTTTTACGAGTATAACTGTGAGAATTTGAGATGTTTAATATGTATAGTTATGAATGATGATTGTTGAATTACAGACACATTTTGAAGCTGTTTTTAAGAAGATATTGAAGCTTGATTTTGTTAGAGAATTGTGGAAGGTTGATGTTGCTTCGATTGGATTTCGGGAAGGGAAATTTGAGTCCAGAGGTTTGTTATTGTCGTTATGTTTCCATTTTTTGTTGGTTTGCGCTCAATTAGTTTGGTAATTAATCTGAAATTTTGTTTGACAGGTGAATTTTTGGGGGATTTGAGATCAGTTTCTGTTAAAAGATCGGAGTTGGATAGAGGAACCTACTTTGGAGCTCGGATTTGTTCTTGGTTGACCCTGAAATTGCTATATACGAGCGTTTGAAGACTGTATCAGCGGAATTGCTGTGAAGTCTTCCTATTTTGTTGGCATATATGAAGACTATATATTCTCCTCTTGAAATTCCTCTTGTCAGAATAATCTAAATGTTAGACACAAAAAATCAGAGTATATAAGGTAATTTAAATCGTCATTATGCAAAAGATCAGAATATGAGCCGTGGATTTGCAGCATGACTGATGAAATTTCTGGTTTCCGAAATTGCAGATTCGGACGGTTCTGTTTAGTTATTATCAGATTTTGAAAACAAAAGTTCAGATTGTCGTTGCAGAAGAACAAGACCGCAGTGAAGAGAATAGTAGTTTGCAGGTAATACAATGGTAATTTATTTTAATTTTTATTTTTGTGAAGGCGCTACCATCCAATTTCAGTGTCATCTTTCACCGAAGTTTTGCCGTAAATTTTCCCATTTTTTCCCCTTGATAAATGAGAAGGTTCGTGATTTGTCTCAAAACTTGGCGCTTCTTGTATCTCTTTCAATTTTTCGCCAAGATTTTCAAAGAAAATGGTGTTTACACCAGGAATGCCTTTTTTCCGAGATTTTTTTTTTTGACCTGCAAGTCTCCAAATTCACCTGCTGGAATGCCCTTATTTTGAATCTTTTCTAATGCGATAATATCAGCGAACTCCTTTTGTCCTACAAATTGAGGAGTTAAATTTCCAGCTGCCTCTCCCAATTTTAAAACATTTCTGAGTTCAGGTACGAAGAATTCTAATAGTTTTCCTCTCAGTTATGTCAGCATACGGATCAACTCAGCTTAGAAACCAAACCAGATACTACGCGAGTTCCATACCACATACGCTTACATTTTCTTTTTCCAGAAAACATAAAATCTCCTCCATTTGTTTTCAAATTCAAGAAATGCAAATTTGAGCGGTTTTCCCCTCTTATGTTATCTTGCTTTTCCCCTTCTGTAATTTGCCCAAAATTTAGCATAATTTAAATTACAGACCATTTCTTTGCGTTTGTTTTTGAATTGTGGAAATGTTTAATTCTAGCCCCCTTTCCTATTTTCACCTGCAAATGGCTAAAAATTCTGTACATCTGGAATTTTGGGTTGCTTTCCCCTTTTCCTTTTCTTTCTCACTCTTTTATTGTGGTTCTCAAAATTTGACCCGCGTTTAGATAACAGAATTAAACCTCCGTCAATAGAAACGACGATTGTTTTTTGCGTTTGACAGGTGTACAAAAGAGGGAGATGGAGAGGAAGAGTACTCATTCCACCAATAGAGACGGGCTGTTATTAAGATCCGAGTCCAGGTCAACCGCTACGACGTCGTCTGACTTCGTTTTGCAGTGGGGGAACCGGAAAAGGTTACGCTGCATGAAGGTCCAGGTGAAGGATCACAGCATTAACAATAACCCGACCGGATCCGGACCGGTTCAGCGGGCAACAGCCCGAATAGACCGGCCGGTTGTTAGGTCGGATGTTAATAATAATAGTATTAGTAATAGTAAGGATCCGAACCCAATTCAGCAGAACAATAATAATGCTTTCAAGAGCAACGGTGGTGGCAATGGTTATCTGAACCTCCGTCAGCGTCCGGCTTCACCATCTCATCGTATTTTGAGGTAAGCTATTTTTCCTTATTTATTGTTTCAATTTTTGAGAATAAATAGGATTTATTCAACACCTGGGGGAAATTGGTCGCGTGAGTAGCACGTAGAGTAAGGTTTTAGTATTATTTTCTGAAACGAATGTGGTTTTTTAGGGTGAGAAATGGGGATATTCCGGCTTTGATTGAGAAAAATATTTTAATAATCAATTGATTCAGTCTACGTTTAAACCAAATTGGTTTGTGATTCTTTTGTCCAGCCACTGGAATTCTTATGAAGCAGATAATTTTCACATCCTTTTAGTTGATGAGTTTCTCGTTTTATTTGCTCCATACATGGTGAAATACTGACTTCGATGTTATTTCTTTACCGCAATTGGCATTTCTGGGTGGGAGATTCAAGTTTTGGTTTGCGTTGATTAATGATTTCTGTAGGTAGATGAACATATTTAACTGAAAACATGTTTCAGTAGAAGATCATTTTGTTTTTGTAAGTTACAAAAATCGAAACCTTAATGATGTTACTGTTGTTGGTCTTCTCAGTCCATTTTCTTTTGATCTACTTGTTGCACAAAAGATTTATTGTCTTTGCTCTGTATCATTATTATTAATTGCCCCAAAATTTTAACATAAAATTAAATTTAATTTTGGTGGTGGTGGTTTCTATCCCATCACCATGTGAAGTTGAGCCTCCTTTTTTCCATTTCATGGGGGCAATAGTCATTTTTGGTGACTTTGAAATGTGGGCCACCATTTTGTCCTCAACTCCTTTCCTTTCCTTTCCCATGAATTGTTATTGTTTGATTGTTAGATCCATAACACATATTTTAGATCAAGACACGTAAACCCTCTGAAAGTGCGGTAAGGAATTTTCAATCGGATGGCCCAAATTCTGCCAGGAACCAAGTGTACCATCACCCTCTTTTCTCCTTATTTAGTGTTCCTTTAGGTGTAGTTTTGCGCGTTAGGTTCACACACACACACACACAAGGCGATTTCTAAATTTATCTTGACTTTCTTTAAAATAATAAAAGCTGACTCAAATCAGAGACACAGCTTCTCGTAACGACTCTCCCCATTTTCACGCAACACCGGTCGCTTATTCTGTGATCCAAAATTTCTAACCCACAAGGGTATTTCAGTAATTTTCCTCACCCCATGAGAATCGTTTAGCTTTTACTATGCTTTTTCAATAAATAAAAATTTCTTACTGCTATAACTTTTTTGTATTGTCAATGTTTCTGATAGATGGTAATAGTATTTGTTTATTTGACTATTTATGTACGTTAGATGTGATATGTTGCACATATTCTGATTAGTTTTGGTCCTTTTTGTACCCTTTTTCATTTTATTCAATCTCAGGAATTCAGAGAGTTCAATTGGTATGAGGGGACATAGCAATGGCGTGAGGGGCTTGACCTCCCCAGACAGAGGTGAAAGGAAAGGCACTACAGCTAGTAATAATAACAATAGCCACCACCATAATAACAAGAACAATAATAGTAATCACTATAATGAGAACCACCACGGCAATGGCGGAGGTGGTGGTTCTGGGTCATCGGAGACGGCCCAAGATGGTAAAAAGGGTGGATCATCATCTGGTGGAGACACAATAGCTGCCGTGTGGCCACCTAAATTTGTGATCGGATTGACAAATAAGGAGAAAGAAGAGGATTTTATGGCAATTAAAGGGTCCAAGCTCCCTCAAAGACCCAAGAAACGAGCCAAGTTTATTCAGCGCACACTAAATGTAAGCTTTTCAGTCCTCCTTCCTCTAATTTCAGTTTAATGTTCTTGCATCATATTAAATCGGATATTTCAGTAAATGAACTGTATCTTTTCATGATTTTCTTTGCTGGGTTAAATTATTTGATTGCTTGAGATTTGAGTAACTGAAAATCTGTACTTTTTAATGGGCCATAATGGGGAGGATTATATTCTTGACGAAATATGATCTTGCTGTCGTAAATTACGTGTATTAAAATATTTCCATCCCGCATGGTATTCTCCTTCATTTTCTCATTAAAACCTAGATTTTGACCTTTCATGAAATAACAAAAAATGGAGGGTGCGAAGAATATCTTTCTGTACGAAATCATGGTGGGGACAACTTTTATGAGCTCCATTTAATTTTTAACCCTGGGAAATTTCAATAATAGAGAGAATTGATTAAAAGTGGGAAAGAAACCAAAGGTTAGACTTGAAAATTCAAACTACCATAAAAGCTATCCCTTTACTCATTAGATTACTCCAACAATTTTAATATAGGGATAATTACCTCTACACACCCTGAGGTTTGGTTAATTACCATTACATCCCCTATTGTACAGTTCAGCTAATGCATAGTTACAATTACATCCCCTGAACATATGTGTGTATTACAACTACAACCCCTTAACTTATGCATATATTACAATTACACCCCTTATCTAGGGAGTCTACTTGTAATGTTCAAGATTTTCAGGGGATGTAATAGTTACTGTCCAAACCTTAGGAGGTATAATGGTAATTAATCAAACTTCAGGGGATGTAATGGTAATTATATCAAACCTTAGGGGGTGTTGAGGTAATTATCCCTTTAATATATTTATTTTGTTAGGTAGTGACAGCCATGTGGGTGCAGCGACACTGATAGGCGTGGCTTGCACGTGTCCCTTTGGTGTGGCTCATCACCATTCATCTTATTATAGAGAAGTTGGCTTTTACGCCATCTTTTAATCCAAATATTTATCTATTTATTTTTTATTTTTTTTTAATTTTCCACTAATTATGTTAGAGGGGCCATGCCAGCACATATATGCATGCTGGTGTGGACATCGAACCTATCTCTGTCTGATCATATTATCAACTAAGTAAGCCCGATAGGACAGAGGACAGCACATTAGTTTAGGTTTTTGTTGGAAGTCAGATCTAATTTTTTTTCACCAAATTTAAACTGCAAGGGATTGAACATTTGATATTTTCCAGTTCCTGTATAAAATTCAATAATAGATTAATAATTTTATTTTAAAATTTATGATATTAGTTTCGTAATTTATTTATTGTGCAATTTGCAGCTGGTAAGTCCAGGTGCATGGCTATGCGATTTGACCCTTGAACGCTACGAGGTGCGGGAGAAGAAGGTTTCTAAGAAGGTATACTCCATTTTCTTATGAAATAATATCGAATATTTTCTTTCCTATTTTCATTATTTCTAATTCGTTTCACTTTATTTTTCAGAGACCAAGAGGGTTGAAGGCTATGGGAAACATGGACTCGGATTCGGAGTAGGAAATGTTAGGGGAAACGGCAAATGTGAGTGTAAATGGAAAGGAAGTGGTGACATGAAATTCATGGAAGTTGTTGCGCCATTGAGAATGTGAAATTGTATCACGAAAATGGTGCCCTTCTGTACCTTTGGAACTTGACCATCTAGCGGGGGCATAAATGAATTGATGATGGTCTCTTTTGTCCCTTTTATTTTGGTGTACGAAAGTCGTCCTTTTATCAACTGAAGCAAAACAAATTTTAAAGTATGAGACGTCTCGACGAAGCAATCAATGCTGCCACAGCCTATCAGTTAGTTGCATTAACGGAAGAAATTCTTTTTCTCAAGTAATTCAGTACAAGGCTAAAGGACGCTAGTGGCGCCAATACATCAAATGTAAAGCCCACTCAAACGTCTACATAAAATATGAAGCTCACTCAAACTCTTACTAGTTAATATTATGTGAAGCCCAACCGCTGAAGTTATTTAATTTCAGCCCAAACAGCGTTCTATTTGAAATATAAAATGAAAATCTCTTATTTCTATGTTACTGATAAAATGGAGGCCATCTGTACGTGTTCACATAATATCTTTGAAATGTTCTTTATCATTATTATCACCAATTTAATTCTTATAACTTACACAAAATTAATTATCATCCACAACCTATACACAAGTCCGTGCAGAAGGATCGCTTACAACTCAAATCGTAGTTCATTGAGTACCAGTTTGTATCTCATTACAAAATCCGTATATATTATATATATTAATTATATTATCAATCTTAAATTAGAACATATTCAATAGGCGTTGAGTGCCAATATAAGCGCAAGTGGTTGAACTCCTCCATGACTTTTTCCATTAGTCCAAGCTACCTAGACAACATTTTTTATTTTTAGACCAAAATTAAAGACTCGGTCAGGACATTAGAATAAAATTAAAATGGATATTTAAAACACTAATGATAAAAATAAGCAGACACTATAAAATTTCATAATCCCGAACTTACCTGCCGATAAGACCTAGTTGAAGTGTAGAGCCCAAAATTGAGAAACTCTTAAGTTTAAATTCCAGCAAAATGTGAACACATCTACATTCACAGTAGCTGTTAGGTACAATTTAATGATAATGATTTAAGTTGTTGATAATTAATATTTAAAATATTATAATCATGTAAACAAATCATTTAAAAAGATATGAAAGGAAAACCGGCAGTCCAATAATTGTGAAACAAGAGGAGATCTGCCTTCATTAGCCCATCCTCCAGAGCCAGAAGAATCAGCTTGCGAGGTTCACAAATACAAATAACGAATTTCTTCCACACAAAAATTTATTCTTAGCTCTATTTTAATCTGAATATATAAAAGGAATAACTAACTATTTCTTCACAAATTGAATGCAAACTTGGGATCAGTGCCCAATGAATAAGTCAAAAATCGAAGCAATTTAATCAAGCAACAATGAAGTTCAAGATACATAAGACTCTTCAGAATAAAGTTTGGTTCTATATCAAAAATAATTTATTTAAAGCATGAATAAAGTTTAATATATATATGTATATAGAGATTTTCTATAATTCTTTCTCATTGTAAAGCCTAAAAGAACGAAGATTCAACTTCATCATCTTTCTCTTGATAAATCCATTCGAATGTTACGAGTATTTGAATATCTCGGGCGGTAGAAAATATAGATAAGAAATATAAGCTCGGGTTAGAAATACTATTAACAATACTCATTATTACAATTTTCCTTTTTCAAATTTAATTTGTGAACTAATGCAAAGCATAAACCGGAAAAAAGAAACTAACAATTCCAGATCCAAATGACAAAATATAATAATAAAAGGAAATATTAATATAATAACATAAAATGCACATAAAAATGTCAAATAGGTACAATAAGGAAATAAAAAATGTATCTAAACCACAAATCCCCTAAAAATAAACTAAGGAAACACCAAACCAAGCAGAACAAACGCAGATCAACTCCATGAATGCCTAAAATGTCTCGATCTATATACACACACTCCACCACACGCATACAGAAAGTCTCTGAGAAACTTCAGATCCTGAGAGCAGATCCGAAGATCAATGAAACCACGGCGACGGCGCAACCCGCGGCGAACGACGGTGATGTTATTCCAGCAGAAGACGCAGGAGCCGGCGCCGGTGCCTCTTGCGCTACTGAGCTTCCGATGAGTGCGAAAATCGTCATCATCGCAGCTGCGACAAACAAAACTCTGGCCTGAGTCGCCGCCATTGCACCTTCTGTGTGTGTAGTTAAAGTGTGTATTAGCGAGTGCGACTGTGCGAGATGAGAGAATTGAGAATTTCCGGCGCAATGAATGATCTGAAAGAGTGTCCGATGCAATTTATACTAGGGAAGAGGAATGCGGGCAGATGCTAGGTTGTAAGGGCAGCTGCCCGAATTTATAGATTGGCCAGTGGCGGAAAGACAGCTGGGTGATACGTCGCCGCATTGCATCTTTTTGGTAGGCAGGAGTCGTTCATCAGTAATTATCATGTTTGAGCAAATTAAGGAACGATTTGCGAAACGCAGCACACAGCTGTCCTGGCCGTTGGTGCGGTTAGTTGTCTCTGCGTTTCGTGCAATTCACGAATAACAATTCGACACGTCTCGCAACAGCAGTCAAAGTTTAATCAGTAAGACTTTTGCGTGCTGTCGGGTAAATTTCAGTTTATGATATTTTACTTTCCAGAAGGTTCTAATGCTCTCAAGATTGTGACACGTAGTTATAACCGTGTTCCACTTTCTTTGGCAATGATATGGCCTTAGTCAAATTGAAATCATGTAGCCAGGTTGAAAAGGACCATGATAGGTATCTTTACCTAAACTGGGTCATAATAATGTTGAAGTGGTTTGATAGTCCTTTTTCTTCTTTTTAAAAAAAGAACATAACATAATGTTTCTTCAAAATATTTATACTGTGAAAAAATGTGTTGAAAAACGACGACATATTTAAAATTATTTCAAGTGAGATGTTTTTGACCGGTATGTCAAATGTTTGTATATTATTGTATGTTGTTTTCATGTTATATTCACATTAAATTAAATATATTTTTTTTTATTGATCTAATGATTTGAAAGAATTACTGATTTTAAATATTTTGAAAAAAAAAAAGAAAAAATGTATCTCCAAGTAATATTTTACTTTGTTTCCAATTCATTTAATTTTTCGATGAAGCAAAATCAATTAACAATTACCTCAATGCCTTTAAAGTTTGGACTCCCACAGAGAAACTCCAGTGGTTTATAATATCTCAAGTTGTCAGTTTAATTGACATAGCCTGATTTGAGGAAAAGTTTGGAGAAAAGTTGTATAACACCACAAAAGAAAAACCCATATAAAATGTTGGTGCTGCAGTATTCGCAATAACAAATGAAGATATCAGAACTCTTTATCATGTACTTCATAAATTATAAAACACCTAGCTAAGATTCATTCTTTCCCAATATTTCTACAGAAGAACGCAAGAAATTTTGTCATTCAAAAACTAAAAAACCTCGGTGCTATCAAGAACAAAGCTTCCGAGGTACTAGGAGAAAACTTCCTAGCAAAAAGATAACAAAGAGAAGAAACTTGATCATTGTACAAACACTCATGACCTTCATAAACTCTCTTCATAAATTCCTCTGTTATATCTTCACCACCAAACATAGCCGGATGAGCCCCACCCCTCGACCAATCCACCCAAGTTATGCTTCTGTTAGCCAACAGATGCGCAGCTTGAATTGTAAGCATAGTCGGAAAATAGTGTTCGTCCACATAACAATCTGGTTTGCAGAACTCAGCGAATTTTGGATAAAATATAGTATCTTTTATAATATGAAGAGCGAGTTCTCTGTTGATTTGGAACCATTGAGATCCTTTACGCCAGTTGGTTATGGAGATCTCCGGGAGCATGTTGATGTTGTAGCGGCCGCTACCGTATGGACCGGGTTCATTGGAGGAGCCAATGAAGCTGTATTTGGATTGGATCATGTAGTTGTAGATTAGGGTGAAGTTGTAGAGCGGAATGCATGATTCGGATAGTAAGACGAACCATTCATTGGAAATGTCAAGGAGGGCGTTTGCTAGAAGTCGTCTTTCTGCATCGCATATGCTCATTGTTCCCCATTCTGCTACCTGTATGGCATGTGAAAAGCAGAGTTATGAGTGTATCATGGTAGATTTTCTGGGGACACAATTGATAAGCCAAGAACTTGCTGTTCTCTAATTGAG
>JACFYI010002305.1:607097-630418 GCA_014898755.1 Handroanthus guayacan
GAAGGGAAAAGAATCGATTTTGATGGTGAATTTTTGCTTTATAGAAAGTGGGCTTCCTTTATTTATGATTTATTATGATCATGAAAAGCATTATTCTGATATTTCTAAGTTTTGGAAGTAGATTTTTCTGGTGATAGATTTGATATCCGTGCTATCAGTTTCTTGAATTTTTTCAAGTGGATGTTCATCATAAACTGCGGTTTTTCTAAACTACCCTTTTTTGTCCTTGTGTAAGGTTTGATCATGAGACCTGAAACATGGATTTTTCAGTTGATTTATGCGATATAATTCGAGATTCTCAGCAATTGGGAACAAAGTTATTTTGTATTTAGAAGAAAGTAAGAGAAACCGCTGTAAAGAGTAATGATGAAGAGAACGAAAGATGAGGCGAAAGCAATAGGGCCTATGTTTCCAAGGCTTCATGTGAATGACACTGAAAAAGGAGGGCCGAGAGCGCCTCCAAGAAACAAAATGGCCCTTTATGAGCAGCTTAGCATCCCTTCTGAGAGATTTAGCGATTCAATGCTTCCCTATAATCCCAGTTATAAGACTTTGGGGCCTCCTTCGAGCCAGGTGATTTTTTGGGAATTTTGACATTTTGTATATGATTTCTTGTTCTTTCTCTGTTCCTGTTTTGTACGAGTTTTGGCTTTATTTTGAGTTCTTATATATTGTTACTTGATTATCATTTGTTGTAAGTTTGATTGCAAGATTTATTTCTGTCTTGGATGGTCATGTTTGTGTAATGATATATTTGGATTCTAGATGCTCTTGAAAACTTAAAGATTGTCTCACTTTGTAGACGAAGCGGAACTGAATTATTCTTTTTTCTTCTTCCGGGGATTTTCCTCTCATTAAGCTTGTGAGAGGTACCCCCACTCTGTGACAATCAGTTATGATGAGTATCACTTTGTAAATGAAGTAATTCTTTTCCTGACAATTTATACTTGCAGGGGGTTGCCAATGAAAGGGGCATGTTTTTCTCTTATCAGCTGCCGGATAGACATCAATCCGAGAAGCAATACAACCAATATTCCGATTTAAGCAATCCATTGACGCAAGTTGAGGAGAGAAAGAGATCGGATGAGGATGATTTTAGAGTTCCTGTTTTCGTCCATTGGGTTCCAAGTCAAGAATGTGGTGAAGGTGATAACGACAGGGGCAGGGAAAAACTCTCCCCTACCAACCCGTCTCATTTCGATCGCCCATTCAAAATCCAAAAATTTAAAAAGACAGGCAGTCTCGAAGGCAAGAGGCAAGAAGAGAAAAGCCAAAAGGAAGAGAACTCAAAAGAGTTGGCAACTGATAGTGTTAAAGCTGTCTCAAATTCATCAACCATTGAGAAGGGTGAAGGTCCGAAGTCTCGTGACCCAAGAAATGGTCGAGCTAATAGTGTCGATGGATTAACAACTCGTGACAATGTCAAGCCAAATCTCTGTCCCGAGTCACAACTGGCCAGCAGAAGGTGTGATACCACCATTTTGGGTGAGAATGTTGCCGAATTGGACAAAAGAATTTCGTCTACTTCAGAGAGGGCTTTGCCGTTAGAAGATAAAAATATTTTACGCGACATCAGTAATGACACGGAATCTCGTGAAGATAAGTCATGTAGATCACTACAGATGAGGAACTTGGAAAGGGGAGATAGTGTGTCTGAAACTTCTGTTGTGGATTCGATCTCCCGACTGGATATAACGCCTGATGATGTGGTGGGAATAATAGGTCAGAAGCATTTTTGGAAAGCCAGAAAAGCTATTGCTAAGTAAGTCATCATGCTCTATATGTTCTATCATACTTGTTGCCATTTGTAGTTTTTGGATGAGTCCACATTTTTCCTTGCACGATATATTGTAACAATGTATCGTATTTCTACTTCCAAAGAGTTGATTGTAGAATGTTTCTGAATAAGGCTTTGATCAAAGGATACTTGCCGATAGATATGTTAGGATGTGAACCACTTGTGAACCCTCAAGAGCCTTGTGATAAGCTATATAATATCCGTAGGGCATAGAAGTTTTAGCGAGTTAGAACATTCTTATTCCAATCCACTTCTGGAAATGGTTGTGGTGGAACTGTTAAGAATATTGGATAGTTCGCGGTTAGCGGAAGTGTTCATAAATTCATTAAAGAAGGTTAGTGAATTTTCAACCGTACAACTACCTTGGCTAAACAGTGGGTGAATTTACTGATGCAAGTCTAATGTCTCATCACAAAGAGGATTTTTATTTCTTCGGCCATCATTGATGTAATGGGGGAACCACATCACTTTTTGTATAGCACGGTGGATTGATCTGAGAGTCTACAAATGGTTCCAAGGTGAGTCTTGGGCGTGGTCTTTCTTTCCCTTTTTTCCTTTTTCGGGTATGGGAGTTTGGCAAGGGGAGCTCCGAAAATTGACTGCTGGCCTGGAATCAAGAGAGGGAAAGGACCGGATTATATCTCGGTGGTTTGTTGTGGGAAATTCTGTAGTTCACTGAATGAGAGTTCCCATGTATAGAAAGTATTGAAAAGCTAAAAAGAATAAGATTGCGTACTTTTCATTTCCGATGCGAAACGTACGCACCACATGAAGTATTCCATGAAAATGTTCACTATTTTTGCTTCTTTTTCATTCATGTTCCTCTGTTCAGAATGGTGCTTCTATAGATCAAGTGGATCTCTTTGATTTATTTTTCTTCTTCATTTCATATACATGGATTATGTATGTCTCCTTTGCTCTAACCCTCCTTTTCACCTTCCTTGCAGTCAACAAAGAGTTTTTGCAATTCAGGTATTCGAGCTGCATAGATTGATAAAGGTGAGGGCAATTTCAACTTAAGTGGTTTTTATGATTGCCGATATGTACGTTTGCATAGGGATGCAACCAAGTTGAGAGCTCGACAAGTCAATTTTTTTAGCTCAAGTTCGACTTGTTTGGCCCAATTGAATTGGAATTGTCAAATGAGATTCTAAGTCACTACCTTAGGCTAAACTGGACCTACTTAAACGAGTTCAAGCTTGAGTCATGCTAGCTCGAGCTTGGCTTGCGAGCCAGACTTGTTTGCACCCTTCTTTTTGCTATAGATTAGATTTTAAGCATCTGAGCATAATTTCTTTGTCAGGTTCAGAGATTAATTGCTGCATCACCACATCTTTTGCTCGAGGACGCACCTTATTTGCACAAACCGGTGAAGGCTTTGCCCGGAAAGAGAATCCCTTCTCGTTACCCCGTTAAAGCGCCAATCCCTAATGTTCCCAAGCAGAAAACTGAACCAGAGAAGCCAAGTAACAGAAACGAAACCTCTGCTGAAAGCACTCTTCCAAAAGCATCTCTTTCTTCCATACAAAACGGTGTACCGTCCGTAAGTAGCAACCCTAATGCTGCACCGTGGTGTTTTAATCAACCGCATGGGCACCAGTGGTTGATTCCGGTGATGTCTCTGTCTGAAGGACTAGTATATAGGCCCTATCCAGGACCCGGGTTTGTCGGCCCGCCCTTTGGAGATTGTGCTCCCCCCGGATCAAATCCAACCACGGGCAATTTCTTAACTCCAGTATATGGGTTTCCAGCTCCAAATCCTCAACTTCAATTTCCGTCTTTTCCTGCGCCTGGTCCTCACAGCTACATTCCCCCATATGGCATGCCAATAATGACCACAGCTGCATTCTCCGGATCGTCTGTTGAACAAACAAACCCTCCGGCTAATCCCGGTTCAGCTGGTGAACCTAATGTCAGCATCCAACCGGGCCACAAGAATCAAGCTTCTCCAGATGCTTCAAATAACTTCCACCCATCCGAGGATATTGAAGTACAAGCCAGCACAGCAAGTAGCCCGACTGAGAGACGAGAAGATAGTCGAGCAAGCATTGGTATGCAAGGAAGAAACGTGCTTCCACTTTTCCCAACCTCTCCCCCTATTGACGCCACTAACACAAGCCCTCAGCCGGAGCGCCCAATTCAAGTAATCAAGGTTGTGCCTCATAATGCAACTTCTGCATCTGAATCGGCTGCTAGAATTTTTCGGTCCATACAAGAAGAGAGAAAGCAATATGATTCGTTGTAAACTTATCTCGTATTACCCTCCCGTCGTCGATCACATTGAGATGTCTGCTGTTCAACTTCTCTCTGGGTAGTTTGCTTCTGATCTTTTTATAACTGGAGTTTTATTTTAGGACTGTTCCAAATTCTGTAGATATTTCATTGGTTAACTATGTCAGTGCATTAGTACGGATGTTGATCCATCTGTTTGCACTATTTTCCTTTATATTTTTTTATATTGGGGACTATAGGTGTTCTTTCTATTTTTTGACAGAACTAAAGTGTAACTAGTTATACAGTGAGTGTGCAAAATGAAAGCTATATTTATAGAAATTGGTTATTGATGAAGTTAGGCCTGTTGTAATGAGTAACGTTGATCAATGAATGTTAGTTTGTTTGAAATATTTGTTCGTTCTCTTTTCTTTTTTAGGTTGTAATATTTACAAATGCAAGCTCATTAAATTTTGTGTCTAATCTCATGCTAAAATGGAAAAAAGTTGTACTTTTTATTTTTTTTCTTTTTTCTTTTACTTTTTATTTTTTTATTTTCATTGGCCCCCCTAAAAAGATGGCTATTTAAGCTCCTTCTATTACATGGATGTGGTGGGGCGCGAGTTCCTCATAGAATTTATGCCCACAATAATCATATCCAAATAGAGTCACACAACATTTATCCCAGAAAAAAAAAAAAAAAAAGGGAGTCTACTTCGGTTGATTTTGTAGCTTTCTGGATTAAATTTTAGTTGAAGCGTAGGTGTTTCATGTTGACTACAGGTTTGAGTTTTATTTTGATCAACTTGTTATATGAAACGCTGGACAGGTTTGACTACAAAATTATATATTTTTGTTAAAAGTTGAAAAATAAAAATTATAATCAAAAGTACTTGGTATTTAAAATAATCAACAAATAATTTACTATAATTTAGCAAAAGTGTTTATATTTTCAGCTATGTTTTTAATTTTTTTATTTTTTTGTCATTCTAATTTTTTGTTGAAAATAACATATAGTGCCTCACACTTGTTCATTTTGTCTTGCAACTTTCTTTTTTTTTTTTTTCAATTTAATTATTACCTATTTTCAGAGAACTGAAAGTGTAACTCTAGTTTTTACCTTATAATTAAATAAGTATTTTTTAAAATTAGCTACAAACACCACTCAAGAACAAGTAATGACCATCGATGAATGTGAACTTGATAGCCATTGCATACAACTGAAATTCAACACGAGTAGGTGGAGTACTGAACTAATTGGTAAATTGTGTCTTCCTTTGAACGTGTAGACCAGAAAAGAGAGATTCATAAATGATTGTCCAGCAGCAGCATTCATAAGTCTTGAAGACTTCAACCTTAGTAGCACATGGGGCTTAAGCATTACCAATATAGGCGAATGGTGATCAAAAAATATACAAAATGGTGCCTGATCGAGGTGAAATTCACAAGTAAAAATTGCGCATATGTACTATTAAAGATTCAAGAAGAAAAGTAACTTATTTCTGAAAGGATCCAAATTGGTATTGCTGGCTGCTCAGGTTTGAGAAAAAGTCGTCATTTGTTGAAGTTGATGCCGGTGTGAACCCTGCAGATTTCCCTACTCCGGATCCAGTCCCCATAGCTCTGCCCATGTAAAATGAAGGCAAAGGACCCTTATCTTTTTCTTCTGATCCGTCACTTAACCCACCGACGATGCCAACATCTGCTAAGTTAACTTTCTTGGCTGTCATATCAAATACAAAGAGTATCAGCATAAACCATAATATTTATCTGCCAAAATTCTAATTTTTAATAGTTTATTTAGGGATAGTAGTTTATTTAGGGATAGTCTAGACTTTCAACTGCAGACCAACTAGCAACAGCTTGTTGTCCAACTAACACAGTGCATGCAGCCGGTATAGAAATACTTACGTGCAGTTATATTTAGATCAATTAATCCACGGCTCAAAGAATCCGCCCATATTCCAGATTTCACTTGAAATGCTTCTTCCCTGCGTGTAGGCTTCGTTTCAGTCAAAGATTTGTTCATCCTCCCATGACTTCCATCATTAGGAGAATTTTTGTTAGATGCTGTCGGCAAAGGATCTGTATGAGAAGTGAACGCACCAAAAGGATCAGATCCGTCGAAATTGTTCAGTGGAACTGCAGCAAATGGATCTACTGTGTTACTAGTTGTCCCGGATTTAGAAGCCTCATTGTCAGGCTTGGGAACTGGATCCGGTGTAGCAAAAAGGTCCACTGTTGTTGAAACAGCAGGAGTAGGCTGGGAGGCAAATAGATCAATATTGGTCTGTATAAAGAAACAATAGTTATTAACACGGGAAGACCTGAGCAATTTTCAGAAATACAAATTCTTAGAGAAAATATGTTCAATTCTTAAGCATCACTGTAATCAACACAATCCCTTCCCACAGCCCACAGACAAAAACAAAGAGATGGGATAAATGGAAAAGGGGCAAACCAACTTTCCAAAGTGATTATGCGAAATTTACCATAAATATGGCAATATGTAGCCAACAGATTGATTAACAGCAGGCCAATCAGAAAGAAAAGAGCAGCCTGAACACTAGATTGATTACAAGAAAAACCCTTTCCTCAACCCAATCCACCGCACCCAGCCACATGCAAACAGTCTCGCACAGAGTCATTTTAACATGCAGGTGGAAGCCTTACCTGAGGATCAGGACTTTTCAGTGCGTCTGGTTCAGGTGTTGCCGATACAAAATCAGCATCAGCAAATAAATCGACTTCTGATGGATCATTGCCCAAAGAAGTAGACTTGTCTGTTGGAAGAGATATTGGTGCATCCAGAAGATCAACTAAATTTTGCCCAAAAAGGTCCACTTGGTTGCTTCCAGTAGAAGGTTCTGTTCAACGGCAATGACAATTAGAAATAGAAGATTCAAATTCTGGTAAGAATAGCATCTTTTCTCCGGTTGACAAGTCTATGAGGCAAACTACACCAAGAATGATAGTGGTTACAGCAGTTCATGCAGATGCTTCTTGTCAAAATGATACCTTGCACCATGCTCGTGTAAAAACATGAGCATTGAGGAGTAAAAAAGTTCAACATGTATTGATGGTTTCTGGTACCGAAGTGCAAGCAGAAACACCACCATTTTTCCACATTAGTCATGCTGCAGAACCTTTTCCTTGTTTAGGTTATTGCAACAAAGTTCAATCTTAGAGGCAGTTGGGGTGTGTGTGGACAGGTGCATAAAAGTCCTCGTAAGCTATTCAATCAATATTTGTGAAGTTGTTTCTAAATATTGTTCCATATTTTATTCTCTGATCCTGGGTTTACAGGAATGTGCATGGAAGCGTCCTTTTCTACAATCCATCGTCATGACTTAAGCTGCCCCGAAAGTATGGAAGTTTTCCTTTATTAAATTCTTAAATTTTCAGTTAGAAAGAGCTTAATAGGAAGCAAGTTGTATATCAGTTTATGTGCAGCTTTCAAACCACTTAGAAACTTATCACTTACTAGAAGTCGAAGTACCCCGTGGATCAAAATCATCAAAATCGTCATCATATTTGTCTGAAGCCACATTCTTTGAAGGAATTGGTGCAAAATTATCTGGCTTGCTATTTTTTGTTGACGTTTTTGAAGCACCAGCGGCAGGAGAGTCTCCTTCCCTGCTGCAAACATTTTTGGAATTTAGCAAAAATAAACTATCAAACAATGCAAGCAATGGCTAAATAACAAACTCCATAGAATCTCTTCATGAAACTCATGCCTAAGTCTCAATCCTAGAAGAATCAATTTGGACTCGTCAGTTCCAGAGAGTTTAAGACAGTTGCTGATGTGCCATGCAAGTTATGCAATCCCCCAAAACCGTAAGGGTCAAACATTTGGAAAAAGCCTCAAAGTCCAGCAAAAACGCATGAAAAGTTTCAACTTAAATTACTTTTTAGTATAATTCATAACTTCATTAATAAAGTGCAAAAATGATGGCTAGAAGTGGCTTCTCAAAGAGAAAAGGAATTCAAAAGGGTAAAATGGTATCCACCACGTCATGCACCCAATAAATCAAGCACATAGCAGGGTTTGAATCATCTGGGACAGCAAATAAAATCATAACATGAACAAGAACATTCTACAGAAACTAAAGGGAACTGTACAAGCCACGTGCAGAGCAAGGGATGTGACAACACAGACCTGCCATACTGAGAAGGCTCTTTCTTTTTGGTAGTCTTCTCATATTTATCTTCGCCAAAACCATCTTTAAATGTTTCACTGTCTCCTGTATTAACAAAACCTCCATATCGATCACTATTCCTAAAGTTACTGCTACTGAATGAGGTTGCACCTGACTTATATGTTATTCCAGATGATGAAAGTCCAAAGTACCTGAAAATTAATAGTGAATGTCATAAACCCAGAGTCATTGTTAGTGAAATGACATAAAAAAGAGACTTCGAAGCAATACACTGATATTAGACTTCAAAGCATGGGCTTACTTGTCACGATTAGCAGCAGCTTTGTCTCTTACTTCTTGTATTTTGTCTTTGTCATTTAGAAGAGCCACTATGGTTCCAGCCTTTTTCCTCACATTAATTCCTAAATCCTTCCCACTTGGCTCCACATATTCAAAACTTGCCAGTGACTGGAGAAATGGAAAATGGAAGGATGAAATCAGTATGAATAGAAGAAAGGTAACCATGTCCTGTTATCAATTTAATAATCTAACTAAAAGTTTTAGCACATTCCCCGTGATATAACATAAAAAAATGAGCATGAGTTACAAAGGAAAGGAAGCACATACAGATATCTGATAAGTATGTTCTATTATGTCGTCGACAGCGCGTTCAGATCCATGTGCCACCAGATACTCTATAACAGCCAATGCCTATTGCAGAAAAATGTTATTAATTTCTCCCAATGTTTCAAAGTTACCAAACGGAAAATAGGTAGAAGACACTAGGAATAAAAGAAAAGAGTAGACAAAGTTACCTTGTAGACAAAACGCCAATTCTTGCCAGTCTCGGTCAATCTTGTCCAAAGGACATTCATAACCATCTGGCATTCAGTGCTGCACAAATTCTCAACAGATCAGGCATTTGAAGGAAAAGCAAATAAGGCCACTCTTAGCAAACTTGAGCAAGGAAGAAGACAATGAAATTCAGACAAACTTGTGGAAAGAAAATTATAGAACGTACAATTTATTTGTGGCCCGTGCTATCTCCGCCAATACTGTGCCATGAGGACCCCAAGGTTCATCATCCGTTGCATCCAGAACCTAACTTAAATTGAAAAGTGAAAAATGCAGTCTTATAAATTATTGTTTCAATGGGAATAACTACGTGATTCAATAAATTAATTAAACAACGGTAAACTATCAATATAAATAACAGAATACAACAGTTTAATTCGTCGATAAAGCTGCATCAAGCATAATAAATCGAGAAAATTCAGCTAAAAAATATCCTATAAATTTATTATTACCTTCTGTTCAATCTCTGGAACCTTCAACACCTTCAAATTAACCTCCCTCTTTCTGTATTTACGCGGAGAAAAATAAAATCATGTGAATGCCTTCAAAATAGAAGATGAATAAGCAGTTGAATACGAACAAAAAAGAGACAGAAAAAAAAAAAAAGAACATACATTTCACGGACAGTTTGATCGAAGACCTTCATAAAATCCATCGCTGGATCACTAAATTTGGAAAAGAAAATAACATCAAAATAATAAATTTCAGATATACGAGATCATCAATTCGAAGAATTGAATTGAATTGAATTACCAGATTCTTATTTGTGAACCGGAAAGAACCTTTGAGTAAATAGGATGAAAGCGAGAACGGGAAATGATATCGTTGATGGGTCTATTCGTGTGCACTTTTTATTTGGTTATACTTTTATTGTAGAAAAAACTAAACACAATATTATATATATATGTGTGTGTGTGTGTGTGAATGAATTAATTACTCCATAATTATTTACGTAAGACTTTTCCCAAATTTCTTTTTAGGAAAAATCATGAAAGAAGCAATTTGACTTTTTGAATATAGAATAAATAATTATCATATCTTAAACTCTTTTATAAAAACTAGCATGAAGTGCACACTTAATACGTGTACATAAAATAATTAATATATATTTCATACAGAGCTTGATTTGTGTATCTAATAATTAGAATATGATTAATACATTGAATTATAATAGTACATGATCTCATATAAAGAGATAAATTAGTGAGTTATTAAGATGAGATATTACAGGGGTATTTAAAAAAAAAATACATGAAAACATACAAACGAAATAACTATCTAAATATTTCGCGCTTTATATTAGTATAGATAAGCATTGCCCGAGTTGATAAAATATAATAAATGTAATAACTATCAAAAAGATTTATTTTATAATATAACATTTACAAAATAAATCATTCATTTAGAATTTTAGATTGGACTTAACTTGTCTACCAAGGGAATGCTTACAACAGCTTTTAAAGCATTTTTTCAACTTTTAGTTTTTTTTTTTTTTTGTTTTTGATTCTTTAAAATTAGTTTTTTCCCCTTTTTTTTAAAGGGCTAAAAGCAACCATCTCACAATTTTAGCAATTTTTTTTTTCTTTCAAGTACTTTCTGTCAACTTGCTAGAACAAAGTTGAGCCTAAGCCATGTTCAAGAGCTTGAATTTTGTGGTGAATCGAGCTTGAGTTTAATGTTAAACATTCAAAGCTTGCGAACAGGCTTTTAATTATATTAATAAAAATAAATTCCCTATACTTATTTCAATCTATTAAAAATCCGACAAGGCTTGTATTGTTTTGAATTATAAAAGTTTTAAGTTTCTCTCTAAATTTGTGTTATTTCTTGCAAAATAAATGATAATAATGCCTCAATATCATTTCAAATGGATTGCTTCTACTCAAAAAATTCTCAATATTGAATCTATATTTGGATTTAGGATTTTAAGAAAGAAAATATTAAGGAATTTTATTTTTTTTTTGTTTTTTTATGTTCCAAATGAATAATTTTGTGTTTCAATTATTTTATATATGTCTATTTCTTTTTATTTTTCTCATTGGATCCCTTGATCCAAATGTAGTACAGTAGCTCAAAGTAAATTAAGCAAGTTCCGATAAAGATATGATTTTGGAAAACGATTTGAAAAAGAGTTCGATCTAGAAAGTTAATTCTAGAGGGGAAAAAAGGGGGAAAAAGAACGAAAATATGAAAGAGAAACTATAATTTTGCCATTATTAATTAATGGAGAGGCCAAAATGAAACGAAAGCAAATATCAGGACCATAAAGCAAATTACAAAAATTCCGATCTATCAGCCAATCCAATTGGTACGTCACATTCCCTGACATGGCCCGTCCCTAGATGACTCCCTCAGTTGCCCAAGATCCTGAAATACGAAGGAGTCTTGCAGTCGGCGACTTTAACTAGTAGTATAAATTCTTTTGACATTCGACCTGATTTCTCAGAAATTTGAATCCAGAGAAATATTCACCGGGAAAAAACAAGGCCGATTCTCGTCGGTTTAATCCACAGGTTAGTAAGAAAGCGTAAATGAATTATAATACCAGTTTTGTGGATAACTATATGTATTGTCGATATTGGGTGTTAAATTTATACGAATTGTGAATAATCGGGTTGCTAGTATTCGCGGATCGAAGTGACTTTGTCTGTACTTTTGCTGCAGGGTTTAAGAATTTCAATTTTGTTTTATTTTCCGTGGATAATAATAGTTTGATAAATAAATCATCGACAATGTTTACACGAATTTTCGGAAAGCACAAGCAAGATACGAATGCTCTGGCAACACTGGACAAGTTAAACGAGGTATTATATTTGATCTGTGATTTATATTTAATTTTTTTTATTGTGTTTTTTCCCCTGTTTCTTTTTTGAGGTATAATTTGACAAATATAGCTGGTTGTGTTTCCGGATATGCTGTTTTTACTGTCTTGCATTGAGTTGACTTGTTTATTTGTTTTTTGGGTTGTAAAAGTGTACCTCTTGGTTGATAGTTTGGCTGAGCTTGAAATTAGATGGTGTTGAGTGTTCCAATTTAGGTTAAGAGGCTGCCCTTAGGGAACAATTTCAGTTACCTAGCAAAGACTAAGCTGTTGTCTGCATTGCAGCAAATTGGGAGTATTTGCATCATGGATTTGTGCACGTGAGTAAGTTTTGTTTTATGAATGGTTTCAGAAGAAAGCACTAGTTGAATGAGTGTATTATTTATCTGATCCTTTGAGAGTTCGAGTGCAGTTATAGTGCACATACTTTATTTTTTCTTTTAGTTTGTTTTGAATTTTCACGACATTCAACTATAGTTCTCAATTCAGAATGTATTGCTTGTTAGTTGTCATTTCTTGTATTAGCACATTGCCGGCCAACCAGCAAATGCTATGTGAACTTCACATATGGTTCCTTCTGTGTGTCTGTTGTCAGAGAAGATACCGTTTGCTATCTGTTTTAATTTCAAGTGAATTTTAAGGATTGGAGATGGGTATTTGTGATATACTCATTAATTACATTTGGGTTACAACTATATTTTAGTTCAATCAGAATGGTCAAGAAAATGGTGATAGAAGGTGATCCAAATAGGAGACCCTAGATCAGGCATTTGTTTCTAAGTTATATTCTTTGGTCTTCTGTCAGTCATATTTTGGCCAGTTTATGCTTCCCCTTGACATTTTATTTTTCATTGTTGTGTTGTTATAATTTTCTGAACGTATCATGGGACTCGGTATGCAGACTCTTGAGATGCTAGAGAAAAAAGAAAAAGTTCTCGTGAAAAAGGCAGCAGCTGAAGTTGAAAGGGCCAAGGAGTTTACTAAAGCTAAAAATAAAAGGGGTATGATCTAGTGATGATAGTTCGTTTAAAGTTCTCTTAAAATGTCATGTACATTACTTTGTGGTTACCAGATACTGTTTAAAACAGCGTACTTACATCTGTCCTGCATTTTGGTTTATGGCCCAGCAACATGGCAGGTTACAGTTGATTGTCATGCGCTAATTTTATTGTTTTGTGCCTTATAGTTTTTTATTTTCAAAAACATTTAACAAAACCATTGCTTCCATCTTCATGAATTTCTGTTGGAATTTTGTTAATAGCTGCAATACAATGTTTGAAGAGGAAAAGACTGTACGAGCAGCAAATTGAACAGCTTGGAAATTTCCAATTGCGCATTCATGATCAGGTGCTCTTGATAAGTTTTTAGTTGCTTGGTGTTCCTGCTGCCATTTTTTTAAGTTTTGCCTGCATATGTTCCTGTCATTACATTATGCCTCCACTTGCAGATGATAATGCTAGAGGGGGCAAAAGCTACAACAGAAACTGTTGATGCATTGAGAACGGGAGCAGCTGCAATGAAAGCCATGCAGAAGGCCACGTAAGTTGTGTTGATTGCTATTTAGTTATGAATACAGGAGCTGGAAAGTTGTGAATAGTTAAAACCCCTCCATACTCTTATCAAAAGAAAAATAAAGTCTCCTCCAAAATGAAATCAAAGCAAAAAGAGAAGCAACCAACAAAAAAAGAATATTTTTTTATTGGAGTTGAAGAATAACTATGAAGAGTGAAAAATACAGCTTGCAAAATCTTTTTGTCGTTCATATCACAAGATCTTCCAAATAATCAATCAGGACTAACTTTTAAAGCCAATACCAACCTAGCGCATATCAATGTTGCCTTCTGCTTGGGGTTAAATCATTGACCTTATCTTCATGATTGTGTACTAATGAGATGAAGTTTGTCACGTTAAAATGTGGGGAAAGAGATAGTTGACTGCCTCATTACACTTTGATCCCATGGTTAACTCGAGATGAACATCTTGGTCTGACATGACCATATATAGAATTTTGTTTCCTCATACTCACCACTGGCTTTTGCTCATACAGCAATATTGATGACGTGGACAAAACAATGGATGAGATCAATGAGCAGACTGAAAATATGAAACAAATTCAAGAAGCACTTTCAGCCCCAATTGGTGCAGCAGCTGATTTTGATGAGGTATTTCGAGTTTTTATAGCTTCTTGATTTTTTCCTTTGAAGAGTTATAATCTTACTTTTTTCATTCTGCAGGATGAATTGGAGGCAGAACTCGAAGAACTTGAAGGAGCTGAGCTGGAGGAACAGCTTCTGCAACCTGCAACAACAGCTCCAGCTGCTCCTGTTCGAGTTCCTGCTGGAAGGCAACCAGCAAGGAAAGTTGAAGATGAGGATGATGAGCTTGCCGAATTGCAGAGGGAGATGGCCCTTTAAAGAGGTCTTTTTCTGACTCATATTATACGTTGCTGGACGTGTTCTTTTGGTTATTTGATGAAATAGTTGCAACTGTGAGAGCATATTAATATTTGCTAAGATTTGCATTGATGAAGCTTAAGGTTATAGAGCAGGCTGTGGTGATGTTAGATTATTGCACAGATTTTATGGGTAAACTAACCAAACCGTAAAGGGTGCCACTTTTTATTTTTTGTGCCTGTGCCTGCCGATCAAAAACAGAATGTCTGTCTCATTGTTAGCACATTTTATGTGAATGGTACTCATTGTTTCATGATTGTCCTAGGCTCTTCATGAGCACTTCCTGAGTAGAGGATATCCATTGTTACTTTACTAGTATGGTGTGCTTGTCGTGTTCATTGGGACTCTATATATCTGCTTACCAGATATTGATTTGCAAAGTCTCCTTCCTGTTTTTTATGTGGAGATTAATGAAGTGTATAACAAGATCGAATATGTCTATCATAATGATTTAGTGATAATTGTTAGAGTTCAACAGAAAAACTTGGCAAAAGAAAGGACTATATGTTTATTTATGCAAATATATGAAATGCTGTTACCCGTCAATTAGGCCAGTATTCTGACATTTTCCCAGCAGAGAAAACCACTTTCGCACTTAATAAAATCCTGATTTCACTCAGGTATCCCGAAGTATATGTTACCCAAATAATACACCTCCCCAGGTAAGTAACAATCTGCTTTCCAGTTCATTTGATAATCTTGCCATGTGAAGGAGAAATCAGAAATCTTGTACTGACTTCGTGGAAAGTATGATCCTTTCTAGAGATTGTTAATCATAATGGAACGAATATATATCAGTACTAAAATGTCATGTATCACAAGTATAGATGCTTTTTATCCGAAGGTGAGATCCTGCAGCGGGCAAATATTTACTTGCTACCGTTGAATTTGTTCTACTGTTAAAAGTTCAAGAGAACCATTTACTTGAAAGGTTCTTTGGTTTTGATGGTCTATCACTGTGGTAATTTCCCATATCCACGTGGTTAATGACCCGCTATTTTGATGGCTTTCTTGCAGTTACTGAATCCAAAGTCCAAAGAAACCATACAAACGTCGGGTGTACTTGTATGATGGAGATCATAATTTGAGCTTACCCCATGGATGGCCATTTATTGGTACAGAGAAGTGTATAGATGACATCGATTGATTCGTATTCTACTTCAGTTGTGGAGAAGAAGAGTGTTTTCATGCATATTTCTGACATTCGAAGTGTTGGATGGAATGATTTATTTTTATCTAATCCTTGAAAATATTGCATTGTTGTTGAACTCCACTCAGCCAGTCTTATTTCAGGCTCTGCTGATTAATTTGGCGGGACAGAAAGCGTGTTTTCATACTGCTGCTGCCGCCTGAATGACTTCATTATTCAGGGAAGGTAATTAACTAATTATACTTTTGCAGTGATGACATATTTTCTGGAATTAGGATTGAAGGTAAATATAGGTTTGAAAAATGAATTAAATTATAAATCATCTCATTCAAGTTTGATTGCTATAAACTTCTTTCAATTCGGTTCAATTATGGGGGCTTTTGCGTATAAATTTGATGTTCATCGACTTCTTGATAATTTGGATTATGGGCATTGCTATGATCTCTCAATCAAGAGGATCATTACCAAATGTAGAGTCTAATTGTATTGAGATATTAGTTTTATTTCTTTAATTATTAAATTAAAATGTATATCAAAAATTGGAATTGAAGATATGGAATTGAAGATATTAAATCAAATATTCACGAAATGCTAGTTCTATTTGGCTGAATAGGAAGTTAGGAAGATGATGGCAACAAAATCCTAATAAAGGAGATTTGACACGCATTTTAAAAAGAAAAAGCATCGCACTACATAGAGTGAGTTAAACTCTTGATACTTTTTAGGTTTTGGTTTGTGCACATTGTAACTATCATCAATTACCAATGAATCAAGCCGTCCTTTTTGTCGGCCCCCTGCGCTGTTTTCTCTTTTCCCCCTGTACTTTCCCCTTTAATCTATTTAGAGTAGACAAATGATAATAGTACTAGTTTCCCTTGCGCACGATGAATTCCATTTCTTAAAATATAACGCTATTTTTTTTATTTATTTATCAAGGGAGAAAAAAAAAAACACTATGTTTGGTTTAAAGATTGTGAAATAAAAAAAAAAAAACATGAAATCTTAAGTTTGTTTGGTTATTGAAAGAAACATTTAAAAAAGAAATAATTAAAATTAAAGTTATAATTTATTGGAGAATAAGAGAAATTGATATAAGTTTTTCCTTCATTTTTCTCATCATTCTTCCCACCATTCTGTGAGGAAATTGACTTTCTCTAACTAAACTATATTTTTCTTCAAATATTTGTTTTTGTAGTATTTTTCTTACTAATTAAACAAATAAAATTATTTTTTTACATTTTTTTTCTTTTCTTCACCAAAATCTTTGTACTAAACACAGTATAAATATTTTAATCTAGAGTGTTCTAATCTGGAGAATCTTTTAAGCAAAATCGTATTAGAGTGAAATAGATACATCATAGGAATTTTAGTTCCAGATATGTTGTAAGTAATTATATTGATTGTGATGTATCATTACTTTATCATAATTACGATTACCATATCAAACTTTCCTTGAAATAGTACTTTGAGGCTCTCAATGTTCTAATTTATTCACAAAATAAACTTCGTTCTGATCGTAAGATTCCCTTGTTGGTGATTATTGAGATATAATAGTACATCAATCATTATTATAATATGCTTCGGAAGCGATAATATATTTTAAAATGTCAATCAAGTGGTTGATAAGACCGATAGGGACATGTTTATCAGCATAATAAGATCCACATCACTTCTAGCTGATCTTTGATTAAATAAACGTTTTTACTACAAAGTCCAACTTAGATAATTCGGGATATAATTATTATAGTGACAGATTTGGTTCTTAATGGTGATTGTGGGCCTTTGATTTTTCATTTTATTTATATATACACTTCACAAAGTTGTGCAGCAGCCATTATTCTTATCATTTGTATATGCACTTATGTTGGATTTTGTTGGACCACTTTCAATCACTTAGGCCCTCAATTTTTTTTTTTTCGCCCTTTTTGTTTGTTTATCATCATTCTTTGTGGTTAGTGTTTTTGGCTTGTTATTAATACAGGCATCAAATTTTTTTGTGATAATACAAATTTAACTAAATTAATTGTTAAATTCAAACGAGTGTCCGATCAGAAATTGATATTGATGTTACAAATTGAAAGCGACAACACCAAGAAACTCTTAAACATATTAAGCATTTGATTTTTCCCCGACTATATGAGGATGATAAGTATGAATATTGCATTTTTCCTTATGCTGTTTTTTGGGAAATTGAAGGGAAAGATGAACAGTAAAGAGAAGAAAAAAGAAAACTACTTTCATAATCCACATCAAATTAGCAACTTAAGGAACAAAAGCTTTAATTCACATCAAATTCAATTTTTCCCTACAATACTCAAAATATATTATGCACATAATTACAAGGTGCCCGAAATTCTCTTAGCAAAACAGAAAATAACCACAACAAAATAGAGATCGATTAACACTTACTCTTCCATACTTAACCTTATCTACAAGGCATCTTCAATGGAGTCAGAAGCACCATATTCACAAAGTCAGAAAATATCTTAATCGAATATCAAAACCCAAAGACCCGACCCTGATTCAGTTAACGAGTTCCGCAACCCATCCAACATCGGGACCCGGACCCGCTGAGTTCACCCGGTCTAGAGAGTTTTCCTTCACGAGTTTTGCGTAGATTCTTTCTCGCAGCTCTTTTCCAGATTCTACTCTCTCCATCACCGGCTCCTCTTCGGAATGAGTTCCCCAATGGTCGAAAGCGCTGAGTCTACGAATCGGAGTCGAAGGAAGGCTCGTAAATCCGGGTCGGACGGTGGGCGAGCTCCGTGGAGACCCGATCCGGCCTCCCCAAGACGGTGGACTCGCGCTCAAGCCCAGACCAATTTTCATCTTGTTAAGCTGCAGAGAGCGCATGGACTCAGTCAGTTGGTTCACTGAGTTCACCCTCATTGACCCGCTCGGCGAAACCGGCGGCGAAACAGTCGTCGGAGACGAGGGCGGAGGAGAGTACAGAGTTGACCTCGGAGAAGAACCAAACAAACCCATGGAAACAAACGGGTCTTGCCCGATTTGACTTGGCGACGCATCAGGACTGGAAGAGTACGGCAGAACTCGAAGCTGCTCCGGCGTGTGAGCGAAGAAGCAGACTCGGCGACGGCAGTGAGTCCCATCTTTACAAGGCTGCGTGCGATAGCGAGCCGGGTGAAGCCAGCACTCGAACACGCCGTGAGCGTATTCGCAGGCGTCGCCCTTCCTACACGCGCCCTTGCGAAAGTCCGGGCACGCGCTACCAGAATAGTGGTACTTACGTGGGTCCCGCCTGCGCGCCTTCTCACCCGGATGAGCAAAAGGGCACGCTGTCCAGTCATGCGACCTGGCAAGTCCGCATTTCTTCACTTTGAACTCAAACATACGGAAATCATCGCATGAGAACGTGTCCACCGGAACATCAAAGTCCTCGGAATCTTCCCCATCCGCCGGTACGACGTCGTCCTTGTTTGCCGGCAGATAGCGTTGCAAAGCGGCGAAAGCATTTTCGTAGTGGCAAGCATCAGGGCTGCTGTGGGCAACGGGAGAGTGAATGTGGGCCGTCGGATCTTCGAGGTGATGATAATCCCAAGACGGGATTTCGACGGTGGGATTTGACCAACTCATCATTTTCTTCAGGATGTATATCACTCAAATGGCACTGTCATGATCGCCATTGATTTGCATGCTGAGGTTCTAATATAAACTGGTTTTTTAACTATGGTTAATGGGCGTAACTCAACCATGGTTAGATTAAAATATCCACTGTCTCTACTCGGGAATTTCCACTTTTACCCTCCCTATCCACCATATCCATTTGGTTGACAAGTGGGCTACTAAACTTACCTTTGCATATACTTCAAATCCTCACAGACCTTATTATATTAATGGTTATTAATAATTTTTATGTTGACTAGGGGGAATGGATTGATTTTTGTGGGTCCCAACTCCCAAGGCAATAAGGACAAATTTTGGGGAAAATATAAGGGACTTGTTTGTTGGGAGCACAAGTAAAGTAAAGTTTCCTAGATTTTTGTAACACAAGAATTTATAAGGCTTCAAGTATATGGATCTCATATGTTTGTTAGTCCAATAAGATGGGCTTTGTTGGTTTTTTGGTAAATTCATCTTTCATTGCTTCAAATAGAGGGTTTAATTGGACTTTTCACAACTTTTTATGCTTTGCTTAATTGGTTTTCTTCCATGTATTTTGAAATTTGGAGGACTATCTTGTCCAAAGGAAAGAAAAAATAATTATTGGGGTATTTCCCACAAAATACTATGTGTGGTCAATACTTAATAATGAATTATGTAATGTTCTCTCTATTGTAGCCTTGAGTGCAAATTGCCTGTGCTCTTAACTATTGTGTGGCTTTATTAACCCTATGAATAGGTTACATATACTATTATCTTTTTAATGTCAATTAATAATAATAATTAAAATAATAATAACAACAACAACTTTATAATAAAGTAACAAACAAAGACTCACCGTAATGGAATTCGAACATAAAATCTCATATTTAAGTTCTCTATTCGAACTAAATTTCATCAATCAATGCACAAAGCACATCGTATATTGTAAAATTTAGTTGTTATGTTCCATGCATATGATTGAATTTTCAAAATAATATAATTTTGAGGAAATTTGAACACGTTTAGTTCTTAAACAATCATAATATATTCTTATTTTTATAATGTATATGATGCAAATTCCATTAAATAAACAATTGAAGATATTAAAATTCCCAAATCTTCTAGAGAGCCCTCAAAATAGAGAATCCACCAACAATAATTATACTCTATTTTTCATTATATAGTCTGATCCATTGATTGCTATTGAATTAAGAAAATGACGCATTGTAGTACTCCAAATTATTTTCACCACATACCCCTTCCAATTCAATAATATTAAATGAGTCTATTTTAGGATCAATAATTTCATTTTGGTCCCTCAAATCCATCAAATAATAACTCATTGTATATCAGCCACAGGATTTAGCTTACTTGGCAAAGCGGATAGCGAAATACTCGGCCCTAACAGATAATTTTGGCGTTATTTTGGGCGAGGAAAGTGTGCAAACGTGGAAGTTTCTGGATAAGCCTTCTGCAAAATAGACTACCCATCGTATCCCGATTTATCGTGGGGCCGAGGCCGTGTTTGAACTTTAACTGTGTCTTGTTCCCCCGGCGCTCACCATAGACAAAAGCCGTCCTGCATCGCTAAACTGCGCCTCAGTGGCTATGATGCGCATCTTGGAACTATGCTCCGTACTCAGTTGTACGGAAATGAGAAATATTACCACCTTTTCTTTGGGAGGATTTTCTTTTATCTTTTTTAAGTCAAAGGTTAGTTTCTAATAGAAGCAATCCACTTATCTAATGGTGAATTTATTTGTAATTAATGATTTTAATTAAAATATTTATTTTCCCAGCTACCGAGGGAAAATAAAATAAATGCTATTTACTGTGCTCGTTATGGTTCATTTACTAATTTATTTATTTCCTTGTTTCCTTCAAGGAAATGCGTACAAATGTCTAGAGCTATTTTACTCTACGCATGTCGCATAATAATTGACAGTAT
The DNA here is from genome assembly GCA_014898755.1 of Handroanthus guayacan. Lineage (NCBI taxonomy): Eukaryota > Viridiplantae > Streptophyta > Magnoliopsida > Lamiales > Bignoniaceae > Handroanthus > Handroanthus guayacan. The sequence continues at coordinate 628,076 of JACFYI010002305.1, forward strand.
AATGTTGCCAGCGACCAATTTTTTCTTTTTTCAGATTTTACGAACATTGCATTTGTATTTATATTGGTGTTACCTCGTATATTTCACTAAACTAAAATAAATATATCAATGAAGTTTGCGCTAGCATAAATAATTCATCTTCCGAATTTCCAAAAAACCTCGGGGGCCTTCTTTTTTTATTTTTTATTTTTCCAGAGCTGGGAAAAGAATTATGATTTTCATATTTTGAAGAGATATTGGAAATTAAGTATAAAATCTCATAAGCAACAATCAAAAGTCCATAAAAAAAGATATAAAATTAAAAAATAAAAATAAAAATAAAACCCTTCTAAACACAGACGCAGACAAATAGACAAGTGAAAGACAAAGCAAAAGAGTCATTACACAACGAAAAGCCCATGCTCTATACGAGGGATAATTATCTCCATACTCTTAAATTTGACCTAATTACAAAAATACTCCTATTATATGAAAAATTCCAACCACACTCCCTGCATATGACATTGAACCTCTTGAAAATATAACATGCTAAACATAATATTAAGATCAAATCCTCTGTTAATCTACCAAGATGAGGTGGTGTTATCATATCAGGGAATGTTGAGGTAATTATCCTTTTATACTTACATTAGACCATGAAAGAAAGGAAACCACAGGTAGAATTCAGATTTATAAACCAAAAACAATAGACAAGGCATATTCCAGTCATTTGAATTAGAACAAAATTTGTTTATTAAGAAAAGGAAAAAAGAATTATAACAAAAATTCTTTGTATTTAGCACAATAATTGTCACTGGAATCAGTTTGCATTGCCCTGGAAACTCCAGTTGAGAGTCTGCGCAGAAATGTATAAATACCCTGCTTTTGCTCCATTCAATAGCTCTGCAATTCTGCTAACAAAAGTCACCTTGGAACTGATAGGCCCAGCTCTATTACAACAAACAACAAAAACTAGAATCAGAAAACCGTTCGAGAATAACAAGTGTTTCTCTTTCGGAATTCAACACATGGATGTTATCGTGCAAAATTAACAAGAATGATGCAGATCAGTTATCTACATTTATTGAGCAACGGAAGCAACTCAAAGGTAATACAATTCGTTCGGTATCAATCATATATGATTCTTGATAAACAAGTACTTCGCCTCCATATGATGTTACAACAACTATGCAACAAATAAGTTCCCAGTGATCAACAATTGGATGACTATCAAGCGCTAAGCCACACCTTGGAAAAATTTCTCACGTCCCATCAGTTTCATCTGGATATATAAAGGAAACTAATGTCACCACTTTAGTTAATGCAACACACAACTGAAACAGAAAGTGAAGAGATCATATTCAAGGGACAAATTTAATCTTCTTCTTCCTAGTTCATTTTTATCGCACAACAGTCAGAAGAGATAACAGGACTGAAATTTGGGCAAACTGCTTTAGGATTAATCAACCAAACATTCAGAAAGGCGCAATAACTCAAGTCAACAAGGTAGGGGGCATGATACTGGTAAAGTAACACAACAGATGCATTTTATCCTATCTGAAGATCTTGTTCATCGCATGTACTATAAATCATATTGAGGGCTTGAATTTACTATTCCGAACAAACTAATTGTGTTAGGATATTGCCCATGAGTGTAATGCGCTGAAACATAATGAAAGACCTTGTAAATTTCTTGTGTTTCTTTCAGGCATTTGGAAACTCATGTGCCTGCAGGAACCAAATATTCCAGTCAGATAGCCGATCATTACCGTTCCCAAAATCATTTACTAAGGACATTAGGCAATGGTGATGACTAAGAAAGGATCCAGCCATTACGCAACTTAAAACCGCAGAGTGTTTCAGAAATTATAAAGAAGCTCATTTAAGTCATTAGGCTTGAAAATATACAGAATTGCCTAGTTTTAGCTATTGGAACTAATTTCTTTATAATGCTAAACTGGGAAGACTAAGTATCATGGTACAAAATGCTTTCTGGTTAATTCATAGAGTTTATCTGGGATTATGAAAGCACATTTCTCTATTCTGTATGAGATATACAAAATATGCATATGGAAACAAGAATTTACATTTCTCTAATGAATGAGGTTTACAAAGGCACAGTAAGTTCTTTTAATGCATGCACGTACATCAGCACAAGCAATAATGGAAAAGAGCTGCTCACAATCATCTATCTTGATAGCCTAAATAACCGAATCACTCGCTAAAAAGAAGCAAAGATATCGGAGAAAATGCATAAGCAAACATCAACCACAAAAATTGTAAAGAAAAAAAAATGAAAAGAAAAAAAAACAAAACATACTAGAGATCTGGAGAAGTGCAGCAGAGTGTACCCTGAGAAAGAGC
>JACFYI010002305.1:632317-642830 GCA_014898755.1 Handroanthus guayacan
CCCCCCCCCCCCGGGACAATTTTTCACAAGTTAATGATATTGATGACATAGGATTAACAACAGAACAAAATGCTACGACCAGGGAATTGCTCATGTCCACTGATTTTTTTTTTCTATTTATAATAGAAAAAAAGAGTCGACAATTGGGTATCCTCATCACAAAAGACATTACAAAAGATTTCATTAAGACCACAAATGCCAAAAGAAAATAACTAAATTTTACTAAAACTCCACTGTGATTTGAAAAATGATTAAATGGTACAATCCATATCATTCCTTGTTCAAGACTTTAGGAACTTTGATGTAAGAATCCTCATAAGTGGGCACGGCTGCAATTATAGCATCCCTACGAGATCAAAGTTATTTCGGACTGAGATATTCATGATTTTGCTCATTGCACCTATGCTGGACAAAGTAAATAAGAATATTTTGCTACCTATTTTCAAATACTTCTGGCACATCGTTACGTAGATTGTCGCCTTCAGTATCTATTGATCCAGGAAAGACAATCCATAAAGATAAGAATCAAAAGTAAATCCAAGATACACAGGTTCAAAGAGGACATCAGTGCCATCTTATATCCCCTGTGAATAACATGAAGTACCTGTGTTTATCTTCAAATGATGATCCACTTTGACGCATATCATCCTTTTTCTTGAAATTAAATAATGATGGCTAGATAAAAATTTCTACAACATCAATTCTTCATGCATATTCAGCAATGTTGCTAACCCAAGGAAGTGTAACATTTGAAGTTGAAATAAAGTCTTGGGGTTGAAACAGAATAAAGATGTCCAGAAATTTATTAAGCATTTAATTTGCAACAAATATGCCTACTTCAATTGTTTAGCATGAATGAATATTTCCTGCATGCACATGCCAACCGAAACGAGAAAGCCATTCCCTAGTTCTTGATTTTGATTGGTAAATTAGTTGCTAATAACATCATGTACATGTATAAGGCAACTGAAAGTACCTGCTCTTATGGCTGGTTCAACACTCTGGAGGTCAACGGCTTGAAGCTGCCCAAACCTATTTCCATGATCACATAACAATGAGAACCCTTTCTTTATGCAAGGCTCAACAAATAAGGATTATAGTAACATAACACACTGGACAATTCTATCGCATTTGCAATGACGAAGAGCTTAGGCAACATAGCGACTGAAACTCAAATGGTATTCACTACATTATCGGGTTAGAGAAATAATCAAGCACATATTGAATTTGTTCTACCAAATGTTGTTTGGTATCACAGACGAGAACCAAAGGAAATCACTTTCCGTAAAATCAGAGCAGAATGGGACGTGATTTGCTAATTTTACTCGCTTGATCATCCAACATTAGAGGGATTGATTTGCCCCTTTCTCTTTCATTTCCTCCCCGAATCCTTCTCCCCCAAATGGAACAGAATCGAAAAGATTTAGAAACAATGCCTACATGTTAAATTGCTAGCAAAAACTCCTAGTCATTTTTTTTGTATCTGCTTATCAATGCACACAACAGCACCAAACTGTAACAGGATAAGCAGAAATAGGAATCTAAATGCAGCCATTTAATTCCATACAGATACAAAAAATACATACACCGATACGTATAACCATATGCACCAATTAGCACACCTACGTATGTATATTAACACACAGATAAGTGTATATATATATACATACATAAATAGGCACACAAGTGTGCGTATTGATTAAAGAACCTACCAGTCTACCACTTGTCGGATTTTGGGAGCAAATTCTTCAACCTAGACAACAAAAAATTACATAAATACATATTATCAACAGGATTTACATACAATTGGGACCCAAAATGCAAATTAATACTTCTTGTGGTGTGAGGGAAATCCGAGCGGTTTCAGCCAAGCGCGGAACATCTGGCGGCTGCAGACTCGATTTCGCCGCGTAAAATCGCTTGTTTTGAACAAGCACTTTCGGAGAAGCGCTTTTACCCAAGGCACAAAGCGGCGGAGTTGCTCGCAGAAGCAGAGCTGCTCTACTACCCATTCTGACGATGAGAGACGACGGGGAGATTATCATTAGCACCAACAAGTTTTTTTAACCTCCAAAACCCGCCCCGCCCTGCCCCGGGTTTTGAGGTTAAGAACCCACACACACCCCCCGCCCTTAAAAAAAATACCGCCCGCACCTGCTCCGCCTCAACCCGCACTTATTTTTTTGTTTTTTCTTCTCTCTCTCGTTTTTTTTTTTTTTTTTAAATTTCATTACCATCAAATAGAGTTATATTTGAAATTTTAACTTGAAAAAAAAAAAAAACAAAAAACAAAACAAAACCACAAATTACACAAAAAATGGAAATTGAAAAATTAAATCCGACGTACCAATTCTTGCGAGCTTTAATGTCTGAGGAGAGAGGTTAAGATTTAGATCTGAAATTTGACAGCTGCCCAAGTGAAAGATAGAGAGAGGAGTTGAGAGATGGAAGAGGGGCTACGGTTTACAGACTTGAGAGAGGTGGGAGGGAGTGAAAATTGTAAAACTCAAAAGAAGAAGAGAAAATGGGCCAAAAGGGGTGAGTATTTTAATTGGTTTTTTTTTTTAAAAAAAAATTATAATATATTTAATTATTATTTATTATAATGTATATTTTATAATACATATATAGATAGTGGGGCGGGTGTTTATAGTAAATAGGGATGAAAGGTGAGCCGAGTCGGCTCGAGACAAAAAAGCTCGATTCGACTAGAATTTAATTGAGCACGAGTTTGGCTTCGAGTCAAATTTGAGCTCAAATACACTGCTTGAAGACTCATGAACCTGAGCCATTATTAAGAAATGTGTTACTATATATAATATAAAAATATATATAGTAAAAATATATATTAAAAATATTTATAATATATATTTTAAAAATTATATAAAAAATATTTAATATATATTTTAATATTTAATATACTATATAACATATATTTTAAAACAATATATATATAAATATATTATTATTATTATTATTTTTTAAATGAGCTTGTAAGCTTGAATAAAGCTCGAGCTCGGATTTCTGAGCTCGATCGAGCTCAAACTCACCAATTATATAAACGAGCCAAACTCGAGTCTAAAATTTTTGCCAAGCTCGATTTGAACTTGACTCGTTTACAACCCTAATAGTAAAACTGCACCTGCCCCGCTCCCTAGAAAAACACAATTTGGGTGTGTTTGCTATCCCTAATTATCAATCAATTTTTGAACTATTTTTCTTTCTCGCTTTTCAGGCCTTATTTGGGCTACCTATAATCTTCTTCGTTTTTGAGGCCAATTCAACATTTCTGTCTACTGGGCAAATTGATAATAAGCCCAACCGTGGTTCTAAATTTGATTAGTTTTTATTATTATTGTAAAAATTGATTATAAGAATAAAAATTAATGAAATAGTTAATTAGTAACTGTAGAATTAGAATCAATTTTCTAAGTAAATACAAAATGGGCCTGCAGTTGTGGCATAATCTGTTTTTTTAAGACAAATAACAATAGATTAAGATGTAGTTTTTTTATTTTTTCTTTTTATAAGAATTAAGATGTAAATTTGTAAGAAGTGATCATTTATATCTTTCATAAACTGTCACTGCTTTTGTATAAAGTGGCATCGCTTTTCTCTTCTCATAGGGGAGATAAAAGTTTCATTACCACTGATAGCATGTGAATACACGATTTTTAAAATGTATTGATGTAACGATATTGATATAGTAATTAAATATAATCATATCATTTTTATTGGCAGCATATTTAAGTTCTTTACAAGTACGGACAATTATAGCTCTGACAATTGATTTTTCCAATAATAATTAAATATAATCATATCATTTATATCTACGATTGTTTCTTTGATCACAATAATAATGACATTAACAATAATAACATCAACAACAATAACGTTACCGATATGAGCATAATGATGATTACTAGCTCCAATGATTCAAATACGAAATAATTCTCGAGCCCTGTGGTTAAGCTACATTTAAATGGGTTTCGAGTCGAATCATATATTGAGCTTTTTACAATTAATTTTTAATTCTAATTTAATTATTTGTTGAATTAAGACTAAACGAGCTCTAATAGAACCGAACCAATACTTTTATATTGTTACGTGTATTTTCTTTTTCCTACGGAACAACATTCTAATGAATTAATTAAAGAAAGGCATTTACCAAAAAAACAAAAAAAGAAAATAATAATAATAATAATAATTAAAAGGGGAAATTTTTGAAAAGCGATTGGCCCAGCCACGTGTGCAATTCTTCTGTTCAAATATGACCGTTGCTACATTACGCCAATAAAGACAACAGAAGAACCCCTCTTGCCTCTTGTCTATTTCAAATCAGATCGCAGCATTCCGGCTCCATCATACCGTTGGCCGCTCTCTCTTCCTCCCTCCCTCCCTCTCTCTCTCTGTCTCTCTCTCTCTCGTTTGAGTGTGTGAGTGTGCGCACTTTTCAGAAATGGCGATCGCGACGGAGTCTCAACAAGAACACAAGGTAAGAGAATCAAGAAGTTCCGCTTTTATGATTATATTTGAAATTTCTACAGTTTTTTTGGTGATTTTGGTCCTGAAATGTGAAGAGTTATGAGATAAATTTTCTCTTTTAACGTTTATGGTGAGAGTTTCCGTTCCACTGTTATTTTACGTTTTCTTTTTGGCTTCTCAAAATTTGCCTGTCGTTATAGGTTTTCATCTTCTGCTTTTCCTCTGTCGTTTCTCCTTATGATATATTTGGAGTTGCAGCCTCAATTCACCAATAAATAAAATGGAGATGAGGCCGGAGAGTGTATAAGTCAGTTAAAGGTTCCTATTGTTGATTTCTGGATATTTTCCAAAGCAAGGGGAAAACAATGAAAATTGCAATTCAATTTATCCGCATGCTGCAGAATTCAATAGGTGTGAGGATGCCTGGTTTCATGTTTAGCATCCACATACTTGTGCAAAGACAACAATGTATTTGTGCCTGAAAATTGCAAATCTGTATATAGGTGAAATATGGAGACCGCATCTTTGTGTTTGCCATTGGAGCTTGAATTTTGCAAAGCAATTCATTGTTCTAGATTTCGAATCCTAGATCACTATTCTATGCATCGACTGCAGCATTACCTTAGTTTCCTTCAGATCTAGTGAAACAATTCTCGTTATCATTTTTTATTCATATATCAGGGAAAGAGATCAATTAGTGTAGCCTACTATAAGCTTCTTGTTTCCTAGTATTATAATATCTATAGAATTTGATTAATAAGCACAATGCATGACTCGTTCAGGTGCTATTTTCGATATGTAACAACGTTTTACCTTTTCCTGTAGGCTTCTTCAGAGTGCACAGCAGCAGAGACAAAGAGGTGGACTCTCAACGATTTTGACATAGGAAAGCCTCTCGGCAGGGGAAAGTTTGGACATGTATATCTCGCTAGGGAAAAAAGGGTCTGTGCTATTCAAATTGATGATCTTCTTATCCATTGAACTTTAATCTTGTTTGCTTTGGCTAGGACTAATCACTTAGTTGTTTTGTTTTGAATGGCAAAATACACATAATATGTGGCAGACAAACGTTAAGTGGGCTTAGCTACTATCTGGCATGCTTCTTCCTTATCCATAGTAATTTTCTCAAATGGAGCCCTTGATTTAGCTGTCCAGGAGCTTTTGGAAAACTAGATGTATTTGGGAAAGGGGTTAAAACAGATGAAATAGAAACTTAAAATGTATTTTGGTTAGTGGAAGGAACAGAGAATACGAGTTGTACGAACAAAATTAAAGTATGTCTTTCCTCTTTCAAGCAGAGCAATCACATTGTGGCACTCAAGGTATTGTTTAAGAGCCAGCTGAAACAGTCTCAGGTTGAGCATCAGCTTCGTCGTGAGGTGGAAATACAGAGCCATCTTCGACATCCCAACATATTACGACTTTATGGTTACTTCTACGACCAGGCATGTGTTGTTTTTTTTGTTTACGAGCTGAGGAAAATGTTACGTTAGAACTTTCTGTGCACAAGTATTATACTAGACTTAACTGTAACACATTGACTGCAGAAACGAGTATACTTGATTCTGGAATATGCTGCCAAAGGAGAACTCTACAAAGAGCTGCAGAAGTGCAAATATTTCAGTGAAAGACGTGCTGCTACAGTGAGTCCTCATTGTCTCTAGCCTCTTTGTTTCCATGTAGCCTCAGATACCTGTATGTATTTATGTCTGTACCATATCTTAGCTACTAGCTGACACAAGTTTATGGTCACTTTGTGTATTTATGGAACATGAAACAGTATGTTGCATCACTAGCTCGGGCACTCATATATTGTCATGGGAAGCACGTGATACATCGAGACATAAAACCAGAGAACCTTCTGGTTGGCGCACAGGTAGTTATAGACTCTTGCTGTTAAATTATAAGAAATTGCTGCAGCTTTTTCTCATTTATTAGTGTTTCCAATTGCCAGGGTGAGCTGAAAATTGCAGATTTTGGTTGGTCCGTGCACACCTTCAATCGCAGACGGACTATGTGTGGTACTCTAGATTATCTTCCACCTGAGATGGGTATGCTTATTTTAATGCAAATACATAGTGTTGGGTGCATATTCATTAGAGTAGGCAAATTTCCAAGTTAATCAAAAATTAACTCAAGAGCACCTAATATTGAGCCACTGCGCAAATGAATTCTTTCCTATAAACAGTGTACATTTGTTTGTATTAATACGAGTACATGAACACATATCAAACTTATAAATTGAAAGATAAAAACTAATCAAACTTATAAATTGAAAGATAAAAACTAGAATCATGCTTGAATTACACCGTGATGGTGCCCGTTTCAAATCTGGGAACATAGGAAGATAAAGGCCTAGGTTAGAGTAACAACCCTATTTATCCTTCTATGTTTTCTATTTTATGCATTGATGCCAGGGAATGATTTCGAATATATATGAGGTGTGAGAGTTGTAGCCCTTTCCTTTAATTGATTATGTTCATCACAATATATTTGAACAGTGTTTTCTTTCATTGTACATCCAGTTGGGTGTTAACCTTCGTTATTGTTGATTTTTATAGTGGAGAGTGCGGAGCATGATGCAAATGTGGATATATGGAGCCTTGGGGTCCTGTGCTATGAATTTCTCTATGGGGTGCCCCCTTTTGAAGCGAAAGAGCATTCGGACACATACAGAAGGTAAAACCAGGTTCTATGTGAATTTCCTGCCTACAAAACCATATAATTACGTGAAGACAAAAAGGAAAAGATATGACATACATGAAACATTTAAGTGATAACAGTGAAATGGCTGTGTTCTGTGCAGGATTATCCAGGTGGATCTAAAATTTCCCCCCAAACCAATAGTCTCGTCAGCTGCAAAGGATCTTATAAGCCAGGTAATTTAGGCTTCGGTTAGTTATGTTTTTCTTTTTCATTATCCCGAAACAAAACTGAATATTTTAGAATACATCTTTCACCCCCAGTATAACATTATAAGATCCTACCTATCAAAAAAAATAATAATAATAATAATAATAATATAAGATCCTATGCATTTCAAATCATTGTTACTCCTATTATTATTCTAGTACAAATATATGTATTTTCAATCATTATTTCACTATGAAAATAAGCTATTACATGTTCCATCCTCATTATCGAAAACCATCCTTCCTAAATAAAACCAAATTTCCTCTTTCATTTTTCACACGTTTCCCGACCTCAACAGCAAAACTTCCAAAATTATTCTCCCAAGACTTATACAAACACCTTAGCTTTACATATCACTTACAACATAAGCTATTTTAATTTTTGGAGCTTGGTTTAAGTTCATTGATTCGCATTGTCTTTTGTGTTTTTATAATAGATGCTTGTCAAGAATTCTTCGAAGCGTCTCCCCTTACACAAACTACTTGAGCATCCGTGGATAGTGCAATATGCCGATCCCTCTGGCATTTACAGGGGTTAGTTGATGATACTTTTAGCTAGTCATCATCAACCTAAAGTGTAAGTCCTACAGCCTGCCATTAGTGGGTCAAATGCTAAATATCAGTTTCAGTTGTGCCAGCATATTGTAAAATCACAAAATTAGAGGTCAAAAGTCATTGAAATTCTTAAGTGACTCTGTTGCTTTGTACTTTAATAATAATTAACGCATTCTTTATGGAGATTAAAATTTTTCATTGAGCAGTGAGAATACAGAGCCGTATAATGTGTAGATTATTGATTCTGCCCTTAAAGTTTTTTCCTCTTTTGCCTTTGTGGTCCCTGAAAATACCGTTTGCCCCTTGTTTCTAACTGTTGGAATCGAACATGTGATGAAAAATTAATTTCTGGCTTATTAAGGGCTCGAAGGATTTTAGAAGTCAGCAAAAGAGAGTTGGTTTGCATTTTAGTTGGAGGATATGAATTTCAAGAGGCTATGAATTTCAAGAGGCTACTCACATAGTAAGAAAATTTGAAATTCATCATAACAGCTATTCATCAAAACAGGGGGAAAAAATGAACAAATTCCTTATAACAGCTAAAAAATTTTCAATTGAATAAAAAATTAGGCATTTTTGAAATTCACAATCAAATGAATGCTAAATGATCTGAAAATCTATTATAGTTAACGTGGTAAATTTGTTATTGTGAATGCAGAATTTTTAACTTCAAATACTTCCTCAAATGATCAATGTCTGAATAAGATTGAGAAACAAATCAAATTACTTGAACTCAAATTGTCAACTTGAGATCCATTGTTAAAAATTCATTTCGCTGTAGTTTATTAAACTTAACAAAATCTAATTTAGGATACTCATTTCTAGCTTTATTTCTGTTAGTAAAGAAATTAGGACAGACGAGCTCAACTAAGATCCACTTTCTTTTCTTTGGTGGATTAATGGGCTCACATAAGTTCAATCAAACCTAATTGAAACAACTCAAACAATTTTTTTTCATTACAGAGAATGATCAGCTAGAACAGTAAACCTAAGATTCAACTTCTTTTATTTCACAATTTTCTTTAGATCCCAAATCCTTATCAATTTTTCTTCAATTGATTAGAGACCCTGATGATTGTCAGGGCAAACCAACAAACAAAAAGAATTGATGAAATCCACTTCGTCAGTGTTGCATACTCGAACGTTTTCAGGAAAACACTGATTCCTATCCTAACTAACAACAATTTTGTACAGTCATAACAATTTCTCACCTTGCAATGTGAAAAATTGCCAAAAAACAATGAACCTATCAGATTTAACCCCTACGTCATTATAAGTTCTGGCAATTATGAAACACCGAGAACCTAGCAATTTTCTCAACAGATTTTCCTAATCCATCTACTAAGGATACAATTAAAATTGATTCACTAAAATAATTATGCTCAACAAATGCTAATCCAGCATCATGAAACTAGCTAGTGATGGTTGATGGACCTTAAATTAGAGCAATACTGTCTGAGAATACAGGGACCAGATTTCATTACTCCGAGTACCATGCCATCATCAATGCAAGTAATACAAAGAGAAACACTTTCGATTCGCGTGTCTCTACAAAAAAAGAAACTTCAACAATAAATTTACTGCCTGAAGCTGAGGCATCCTAACAGATCGGAGACCTTGAAATTTGTTGCTACATGAACTCATTAATCTGATATTATAGTACATATCTCAAATTTTCAAAGGTTGAATACAATATCAAGTTTTTTTTGTTACAACTCATGCAAACAGGAAGTAGTCAAGAATCAAGTGATTATTATTCCATTTGTGCCGGTCTCTTTCTTACCTGTGTGCTCTCCAGCACTTCTTTTTATGTCGTCTACATCTTTCGGGCCCAGGAAGCTTGGTTGATTAGTTGAAGAGAGAAGCCTTGCCCACATCCTGTCGGTTATGACAACCTTGTTTTGCTTTTCAGTAATACGCTGCACAAAAACATTAGCACACAAAAGATTCAAGAACAAAATTTTTTTAGGCTTTCATATTGATGTGGAATCTAAAAGATCGAAGATGACCAAATATGAGGCAGTTATAATAGAAGAAACTACAAGAAGTGATGATGATAATCATATCCGAATTTATTCTTTAGCATTTACTTTTGTTATCTCATTAATGTGAATCTACCTTTGAAATTTCAAAAATTTCAGATTTTTCTGTGATTCATGATTTGTCACTTATGAAGATGTGGATTAGCTTTCTTTTTGAAGTTAAATTTTAGTCCTAGTGCAAGTAAGAGAAACTTGAAGCACTGGAAACATCAACACTGAAAATTTATTGGGAGTAGACCTAGCAGAAATCATGATGTATCTAAAGCACTTAAAATTGGAATGATAAGACCTGTGCCGATTCAACTAAGCATCGCACAGCTTTAATAACAGATATAGGCTGCTAGGACACTTCAAGAACCTAAGTTGGAGCAAAAGAAAGAAACCTTGGAAACCTTTAATACATTTTGTAATAGAAAATACTTACATTGAAGGGGATGTATGTTTGACGGGTATTAACAAGCCCACTTGTGAAGCCCGTGAAGCCTGCCATTGCTCCATGAACAGCACTTTGAGCAAGGA
>JACFYI010002305.1:642930-653090 GCA_014898755.1 Handroanthus guayacan
ATATATATATATATATATAGGAAAGAACACTTTCATTAACAAATAACCATAAGAACCTGTATCTATAGAGACTAACCTTTATCTTTTGAGAAATCCACAACCCAACATCTTGAAGCATCTTGTTCCCTGAAGCATCTTGTTCATTTTTCTTTTCCGCCAGAAGCTCCTGTCCTGCTCCTTCAGCAATAACAATGACCATATGTCCATTTTCTTTGAGCCTTTTCTCTACATATTCCAGAAGTCCACCCTCTCCTTCAAGATAAAAGGGTGATTCTGGGATCAAACAGCAGTCCACATCTCGGCTAGCCAGAGTAGCATACATTGCAATAAAACCTGCATCAGTCATTCCAAAAAGTTTTTAGGAAAATATAAACTATGCTAGCATGAGAGAAACTGAATGTCACAAGAGATTGTAAAGCTTCAAAGACAAGGTAGATCATGCTTTGTCAGGTCTCAAGTCTCAACATGTTTCTGTTGCTTAAAAAAGGCGTATTGTTTAAAATTGTATGCTTATGTAATATGCATCTTTCTTGTTTAAAGGAACTCGCAGAGCTCAGCTTCTCAAAACGACGCAGAAAGTTCTATATAACTGAAATTAGTGCAGAAAAACCACTAGTCACACCAGGATAACATTGGAAAATGAACTCCTCCAGATAATGGTGGTTCAGATTTTTTACTACTGACTGCCTATTAAGTATGCAGAATCATCTTACCACTGTAGCGACCCATTAGTTTCACAACACCAATCCCATTCTCCGCACTCTCAGCTTCAACATGTGCAGCATTTATGGCACGTTGAGCTTCCTCTACAGCAGTATCAAAACCAAAGGACCTGTCTATAACCTGATAAACAAAAAGTCAAGGCAAAGTTAAAACTTGTCAGAAATAAATAAATATATATATATATATATATACACACCAAAAAGAAAAAGAAATAATATTAACAGAACTAGTTTCACCAGATCACATCAAGGTTTGATGTGGAGATGCATAAAATATAACTCGAGGAGTGATCAGTTGACCATAAAATTTGAAAAAGACAATTTCTTTTTCATTTTCTTTTTTGTGTGTATTAACTTCATAGTTGTTCACTGAGATGCACATTTTGTGCATATGGTGAGACAACAAAGGTTTGAGTTGTGAAACACAGGTGATCTGCATAAGAGCTAACAGGTATTTCCTTCTTTGTATTTAATAATGTGATCAAATACTAAGAAATCAATATGAGATAGTGCAACAAAGAAGTGACGATAGATACCGGAATATCATTGTCAATTGTCTTGGGGATACCAGCAACAGCAACCTTTAGACCACGCTTTCTGATTTCCTGCAGAACAAATTAAAGGTAATGGATGGAAAAATGGCAGCTCTCAGGACAATGATATCTCCTCAAAAGTCAACATATGCTTTATAGATAAGAATATCAACTAGTATATAACAGTTTTTTTCTTTTGAAACATGGCAAGCCAGTTCCAGTTATGAAGCGTACTATTTCAACCATTCGACAACAACAAGAAGAACAGACTCTCAATTAGAGGTGATGGTCAAGCAACTGAACTGTTACCTTGATATATCCAGTGAAGACAAAATGAAAGCAAAAGTTAATTCGAAAACCATATAACTTTATGGAAAATATGAACAAAACAGGTTAACAGGATAATACACTACTTAAAAGGGAGTGGAAAACAATTGGCTGAAGATCAAGTCAACATTATAAAAGACTCATTACAAAATTCGGTACATGAGAGAAAAAAATCATTAAAAAAGAAACAGTTTCCAACTCAGTTTCTCAAACACTAATTTCTGTTTTGTGATAATTTTCGGCTGGTTGCCACAAACTACATGGCTCAACCCCATTGATGGTGCTCATGGAATAATTTGCTTGAAACGTGGCTGTTTGGATATATTTGGATTATATTCTAGTATATTGTTTAGTTAGGAAACTATATATCCTGGCATATCTCTTATGTTAGGAAACGTAATCTTTCTATATTTTATACATTCCCTATCCCTATGTATAGCAGAGGGGTTCTTTTCAATAAATCAATCAATTATATATTTCCCTCTACATAATGTTCTCATTCTATATTCTCTCTATTTTTTTATTTTAACATGGCATCAGAGCAGGTTCCTTCCCAAAAAAAAGAAAAAGAAAAAACAGAGAGAGAGAGAGAGCAAAACTAGCCCTTGGAACCCTCGCTGCCACTAAACCTAAAACCCTAGTCCACTGCTACAGCTATTCGGCTGCATATTTTGGGCTGCACAGCCCTGCTGTCTACTGTCTGTTTGCTGCCTACTATTTGTCTGTTTGCTATCTATCAATTGTTTGGCTAATATCTACCCTCTACTATCTATCAACTTCACTGATCAACTGTCTATTTGCCGAACTCAACATGATATCTCCTGACTGTTGCTCTCTATCTACTGTCCTCCGGCCATTGCCTACTATCTGCTGCTCGCTTCTTTTTGCAGTCTACTATTGCTATTGTCTACTTCCTATTGCTGTCTGCTGCCTGCTGCCTAATGTCTACTGTATAATGTCTATTTCCTGCTGTTTATGACTCTGTGTAACAACTTGGACATGATCAACATCTATGCTCCAGCTTGAGGGGGAGTGTTAGGATATATTTGGAATATATTCTAGTATATTGTTTAGTTAGGAAACTATATATTCTGGCATATCTCTTATGTTAGGAAACGTAATCTTTCTATATTTTGTACATTCCTTATCCCTATATATAGGAGATAGGTTCTTTTCAATAAATCAATCAATTATCTATCTCCCTCTACATAATGTTCTCATTCTATATTCTCTTTATTTTTTTTTATTTTACCAGTGGCTACTAGAAAGCAGTTCAGTTAAAAAGGGTACCTCATAGATTACAGCTGCTCCTTTCTGGGTGCCATCTCCCCCAATTATATAGACCTGACCAGTAATACTGTTCATCAGAGCCAAGATGCAGTCCATGACAAGCCAAAAGAGTAGCCGTAAAAGAGAGAAAGTAAAGAAACTTAGGGAAAGAGTGGTGTAGAGGATTCCTTCAAATTAAGTATGATCTAACACATGCCTGATTAATTCCACGGTCCTGAATGCTGTCAACAATCTTCATGGTATCATGGCCACCTCGGGATGTTCCCAGAATTGTCCCACCACGCTTATGTATGTCATTCACCAGTTTCGGTGTCAAAGTAATGGTATTCTTTGAATAAAAACCCCGATAGCCTCCCTAATATAGGAGATTTTACCATTAAGAGACTATAAATATATAAAACAAGTAGCCTTGTACAGAAAGTGCATGAAGAAAATATGACCTTTTATACTTTCTTAAACCAGCATGGCTGGAGGACAGAGCAGATTTCTCAACATTAAATTGACATAAATTAATTAAATATCCATCATAAAGATAGAAAGGTGTACCTTCGATAAATAGTGTTAATATGATTTTGCAATAACAAAATATAGGAAACTAGGTTAACCATTTTTTATCAAATTCCTTAGGGGAGCAAGGAAAACTACCAACAGTTAACCAAATGCCATAATCTAAACCCTAAAAATGAAAGCTAGCACTAAAACTTGTGAAGATGGAAATCATCACAATTTACATTAAAAATGATCAGCCAACTTACATCAATTCCAAGGACTTTGTTGACCCCATACATATAATCAAGGCTATGCACAATCTCCCTGATCACTGTGTTTAGCCCAGGACACAAACCACCACATGTCACAATACAAGCAAGCACCTCATCTGAAGCAAAATAGACCTGCAAATGTTGATGCAAGTTTAACCAGATTTTGCTCAACTTTGTAAGAACTGAAACAAAAGAATAGGCATTATTTACCCTCTCACGGGGTCCAGCGCGCTGAAAATGTACCCCTCTTGGAGTATCCTTGTGAACAACAACCTGTAGAAGTATCACCAAACATGGCATGATTACTATAAGAACAGTCAAGCTACTAAAAAGCACTGAGAATGAGTTGTTTGAGTTTTCGTGAGCCCAAATAAAATTAGAAGCTGGTGCGGTGAAAGGTATATGTGTACTACCAAACAGATGTGTAGTTCTACCTAGCAAGTTGAGTGATTGGCTGAAGTAAATGATAAACAGCACAGGAACACAGAATTCACAAGTCTCACATTCTCTCTCTCTCTCTCTCTCTCTCTCTATATATATATATATATTGTTAATATAAAAGCAACTTCATACCCAAGCAACTTTATATATATATATATATAAAAAGCAAGACAAATTTACAACTCATCTAGCTAATAAAAGCAACTCCATACCCATATAGAGAAACATATAAAAACAACCACCTTGACTTATAATCTTCAAGATGTTTTCATATTTTCAGACTTGGAATTTTGTACTGTGAATCTATGACCTCTTTACCAGAAGTTAATATATCATCTCATAAGCTGTTTTCAGCCTAGAAGCAGCTTACACACGCATGCTTGTATTCACTGGCCTTGATTCAGGATTATGGTTACATAAAGAAATCACTGATTCATGATCCTGTTCGAACAAAACAAGTCTGTATAGCAGAAATCACCTTCTCGGGGACACTATCATCCATGTCAACAAAGTACTGCCTGAAATACAAACAAAAAGAAACATCACAATTATGATAGTTATGAAGATGCATCATTGTCAAGAAGCAACAAGATACATGGTGACGAAAGAGAAAGAAAGATGAACTCACTTAACAACTGAATATGCAGGATTGGAGCGAAGAGGATTTGGGTAAGTCTGTGAAAAAATCGAGCACCAAAGTGAATAATTACAATAAGTTTACAACAGAACAATTCCAGAAACCAGATCATCACACCAAAATCTACGAATTCAGAATAAGATTTTAGTAAGAAACTGGAAATATATTCTAAAATGAATCATTCATTCCACAAAATAACATATCAAAGCTCAAATAAATAATAGTTCAAATACAGCAACAAAAAAAAAAAGAAACACACTGCGAACAAAACCAACTAGTTTAAATTAATTAAACAATAGCGCAAACCATGAAAGAAAAACTGCATGCTACTACATACAATAATCTACTTAACAACATAAAATGGTTCCAAAAATCAAATCATGAAACTATTCTCCAGTCAAACACTATCATAACAAATTCTCAACCAAATAACAGAATGATTGTGAAAGTGAACAAAACTATCCATCATACCATAATATAATTTAATTTAAAAAAAAAAAACCCAACTATTATAAAAATACAATCCGACAATCATACACTGCATTAAGTAAAACAATATCTTGCAAGCAACATTCATGATCCGAATCACATATAACGTTTAAGCAAAGCACATCATATGTCAAGCACATTTCCACACTAAAATTCATCAGATCAGGATCACACAATAAATACACACTCCGAAACAACAAAATAACATGCGCTACACACGCAGTACAGAATTTAACCACGACAAATGATTAATACAAAACTACGTGCAGGTATAATTCAAGCAAAAAGACGTAAAAACATACTTCAAGATCGGGAATGTAATCAGTCAAATGAGGCACATCTTCGAGGACGTATCCGAACTCTCCTGTGACCACCTTCATCTGATAATTACTCTGCGAACCCATACTCTCTCCAAAATTCTACTTTACCTTTTCGATGAAAATGGAATCCAGAAATAAATAAGCAAGCAAACAAGTTGGCAAATGCAGTATATCTAATTATCTAAATCAACTTATCTACTTTTGCAAGGAATATCACTAATAAATGGTAGACGAAAAATGAAAAGTTAGAAATGATTCCGATCCTCTCGTTGAGCCTTGATTTTAGGGTTAATTCTTCGAATTCATTCACACTTTTGATTGAGAAAACAAGTGGCGTCACCTGGGGCGCTGTGATACCTTCTGTAATACAAGGCTGCGCTTTCTCACAGTTGCTGGTTTTAGGATCGTGGTACGACATATGAAGCGTATAGTACCATGTCTCGGTGTTATTACAGTTGTTTGGTGTGGAAGATTCTGGTCAACTCATGGTTTCGGGACATAATCTGTTCAAACCAGATGCATGAAATCATTTATTTTTTCAGAAAAAGGAAAAAAAAAAGAAAAAATTAAAAAAGGGTAGTCTTTATAGCTGATTTTGTTTGACTATGTTTTTTATTTTTATTTTTTTTCTTTTTGCAGTATGCACGTTGTTGGGTGCTTTTCCTATTCAATAAGTCAAAAATTTAAATAAAATATTCACATATTTTACTTGATCTTCATTGCACAAATCACTCCGATATCATAAAATATCAAAATTATCTATTTTAAGTTGGGTATGGAGGAATCTAAAAAATTGAAGAAAAAATGAATATTAGATCAAGTAAAGTTGACCTGATTTTTCAACATAAATCTTGATTATCTATTTGAAAATGATTGGACAATTATTAAACGTTTTAGTTTTAACACTTTGTAGCCTTTTTTTAAAGAAAAAAACGATTATATTCAATTATACATCAATATCTTTACAAAAAGCAAGAATATATTTTAAAATAACTATTCTGTTAGCCAAAATATTATAACCGATGCAACCTTAAATCCTAGTTCCACTTCAATAACGAACAAATAATACAAAATATTTTTACTTGTCTGAATGTTGGTAGCATTGTTCATGCAATGGCAACAAAATTAAAATAAATACACACACATACCATTTTATTATAGACAACCTAACACATGATTGATGATTGGATAACAATGGAGCAGGGAAATAGTGATTGCCATGCATACGCCTCCCATTAATGCGGTGATGACCATGAGGAGGAATGTGGGTACATGTACACAATGCATCACGTGAGATACATATAGTAAGGCCATCTATAGTAAACTTAAATATGTGTATTAATTAATGTGTGATATAATATAAGATAATAATGTATTTATTACGATTAAAATGTTGAAATGAGATTGAAAAATTTCTCTTAATCAGGTAATGGAGTCAATGGGCGAAGATCCAAACAATTCGAGGATCTGAAATTACAAGTATGTGTTAGAATTGCTAGTGGCTTAGCAAAAATCCCTAATGTCCAAATGAACAAATTATGGGACGAATAAAGACGAGTAAACTACAAAAATGTGTGTAAAAATGATTATACTCCAATGAACAACCATTTTATTTGGTGGTATTTGCAATTGATTTTTGAAATTCATTATGTGATTATGACTTATAAGTTGTTGAAAGCTACTTTCTGAGTATTTATAAACTTTGTTTTTTTAAGTTTTTTTTTTTTTTTAATAAAAAAAGCATATAATGTGCTTATGCTTTTTGAGTGTTTAAGCTACTTATGAGATGTCGTTAGCTATATTTTATAAAAGTAAGTAATTATAATTCCGAGCACCAATTTATTGCTAGCTTACATAAATTATTTGATAGTTTTCATATACCAAATATTTTTAATTGTAATTTTTTTTTTAATTTTTAGTAAAAACAGGTAATTATGTATTTGTAGATTTACCATAAGACACCACATTCACACTCATACTATAGTGTACTGAGGCCACGTGCCTATTTTTTAAGCCGAACTTACCTGGGCCTTGCGGACTTCATGAATTGGGCCTTGGAGACAACGGAATTTCGGCTACAGCAGAGCTCTCGGCCCAAGGATACTACTAACTTTATACTTATTCGACCCGGATTTTGTCCCATCCATATCCGCATCCATGGTCCATGACTCCATTCTCTATTCTTACATCAAATGTCGTACTCTGTATTTATTTCCCGAAAATGCTAAAACAAACCAACAATTTGATTTTCGAAGATCATGATTTTTCTTGTAGTATGTTATGGAAGTGGTAGTTTCTACTAAATTGATTTCATGATCTTTCGAGATAATGATTTTTAGTCTCTAATTTAATATTCTCGAACCAGAACATTGGCGATCGCGATTGTGTGCTTAATTATTCCTCCGGACGTCGTTTCTTCACTGAATCTCATGCTCGCCGCTCTTCCAACTACAAGCCACCCTTTCACAGCCGCGCCACCACAAGTCTACCGCCAACGCATCACGTCGGGCTCTCTCGGTCATCTCAATTAGGGTTCTGTACTGAAATCCCTAATTCCTAACGTGTTAGTTCAGCTTATTTCTCTTGTCACCGCGACTGCCCTCCTCTGCACCAGCAATAAGGTAAGTGTAGTCACTTTTGGTTGCTTTTCTATCGGTCTTTTCCGCAATGAATTTTAATGGAGTTCAGTTTTAATATATAGGAAGCAGGCACCAATATGAAGTGTAGTAAACTGAATCAAATTTTATTGGATTTTAATTGTCTAATGTGTGTTTATGGATCACAAACAGCTTCGCTGCATGTTCAGTGCTATCCGATCTTTGTGAAGGCCCTCGTAGATTATTTGAAAATTCCGGGCTTCCCAGCGAGCAGGCCACTTGCTTTCTGTCTCCCAGAATTGGTTCACATCTTCTGCGACAAATTTCCTTAAAATCTAATTAAGAAAGATGGAGGGAGATCTTGAAATCTCACTCGACAAGCTCCCCATAAAACGGCTAGAAGCCATTGAGGAAAATGGCCTTGAACGCTTCCCCTCGTTAGTCCTATCCATCTCCTTCTCACAATATAATGTAAAATTTATATATAGATGGATGATGTGATATTAGTGCATATGTGTGGCAGTGATGTAGGTTATGATGAGAAGATAGTGAACTTGATAAGGCGAATAGACTTTGCATGGGCAGTTCAGAGAGAGGATCCCAGTAAGAAGCAGAAGACTGAAGGTGCAAGTGCTAAGGAAGGTACAGCGATCAATCAGCAGCAGTGGCCATGGCAGGGCTTAGTGGAGAACCTGCAGTTGGCTCGCCAAGAGCTCTCTGTCATAATCGACCTTATCAACACGGTAAAGAACTTAATTATGTCTCATTTGAATTTGACAATCCATGTCTCTCAGTGTATATTTTGATATCTGAATTAAGGGTTATGTGTTGGGTTGAGAGTAATACTTACATAATGCAGCGATGTATGATTGCAGCTCAGGATATTTCTGCCTTAAGTTTGTTTCATGCTAATAAATCCAATGACTTATGCAAATGCTCAATTGAAGCTATCATTATTAGGTATGGAAAAGGGTCATATAGCTGTATTTTAAATAGTTATATCCATATATGCATGTCTGGAATATATTGAAAATCAAGTGCTGAGAGTTTGAGAGCATTGGTCCAGACAAATAGCCATTGCAAATACTGAGCACCCGTAGGATAAATCATGATGTTGCTGAGTCTTTTGGTAAAATCTCTGTAATTGCACCATCCTCATGGTAGTCTGT
The DNA here is from genome assembly GCA_014898755.1 of Handroanthus guayacan. Taxonomy (NCBI): domain Eukaryota; kingdom Viridiplantae; phylum Streptophyta; class Magnoliopsida; order Lamiales; family Bignoniaceae; genus Handroanthus; species Handroanthus guayacan. Next base: position 652,217 of record JACFYI010002305.1, read on the forward strand.
TATCGTTAAGCTTTAATTTATCTTCTTGCCAGGAGAAGTTGAACGTATGCTTGGATTTGGCATTGGTTTGGGTTTGGTATTTTGATGGATGCGAGCTCCGCTCAACTTTCACATTACTAAAATCTCTTAGATAGGCTGTGTCAACTTGAGGAACCATGCAACCTTCCATTTTCCCTCTGTGTTCATAAGTATTTCTACCTGCTTAGGTAATCTATTTCATGCATAAAATCATAATGCCTCTTTCTTCCTTTTACTCTCTCTTGCTCTCTTCTCCCTCCATCCTTCCCTCTCTACTTGGGATGTAGGAAACCACTGTTCAGACTGGGAATTACCCTGAATAGAGAGCATGAAAGAAAATTCAATTTTTAATTTATTCTGTACTGATCTGATTTGCTGCATGCAGGTGGAGGCAAATGATGCTGTAACAGTTGCAGGCATGACAAGGCCAAAGCCGCTGCCAAATGAGCATCTATCTGACCTTGCTGTGTCTATGGCAACCAAGCTGCAGTGTTTCCGGGTATTCTTATGTCTTCCTAGCCTTGGTGCTTTGTTGATTTTGACCTTTTTCATGAATAAAGAGAAATTACTTCACAGGAATTATTGCCAGTGATTTTTTTATATTATTTAATCATTTGGCAACTATGAGCGTGAATTCCCTTTGATGCCTATTTTTCGGCATTTAAATGTTTTAAGGTCTTGTGTTTATTTGCAGAATCTTGGAAAATATTTCAAGCGATCTGCTAAATCATTGGAAGAACAAATAGCAAGAGAAGCTAGATTTTATGGTGCCCTCATTAGGTAAGTTTCAGATGCCGGAGGAAGTCGTAGTTTTGTTGTTTCACAGTGAGTAAATTGCATAATGCCTTTCAAGCAT
>JACFYI010002305.1:653483-672292 GCA_014898755.1 Handroanthus guayacan
TTAAGATTCTTGGTTTTAGCTCTGCTTATAATTTGAGAAAATCTGGTCAGACCAAGACGCTGGCTGTGACTGAGGATTCTTCCAAAGAACCTGGGAAGGAACATGCAACTGATGATGAACGGGTGAGGGAAATTCATTTTACTATCCGTGAAGCTTATCAAGCGATACATGATGAGCAGGTATAGTTTGCTCCCAAGTTTTCTCTCTGTATCTTGTATTTTCCTCATTGCGTCTATATATGCAAAAATGAGGAAATTTGCAGCAAGTCTGTCTATATGCAAGTTCTTATCATAATTTTGGTGTTCCAGGTGTTTGATTTGGTAAGTCGTGAAGCATGTGGTCCCTCATTAGGCGTGTATCTGACTGGCATAAAAGAAAATTATTTACGCCTAAGCATTGGTGAAGGAGCTTCTGTTTCCATTTCGCTTGTACCATCTGGTCAAGATGATCAAATGTTTGGTGCGTCAGACAGCAACAATTCAGAAACTATTCATGCGCCGCCTTTGGGATCATTTGATGAAGCAAAATTCAGAGAAGGAATTGATAAAGCAAAGGAATTGGGAGTCCCAAATCAACTTGGTTTTAAGATTTATTTGCAACAATTATTTCATGAACATGTCTTTGTGAAAGCGAAAAACAAATCCATGTCATCATCTAGAAGTCAAACAACCGGCCAGCCACCTAAGGATAATTCCAACATTCTTGGTCATTTCTGCATGTCTCTTGCTCACAGAATCTTCTCAAACAAAGTTCTATCGGTGCTGGAGAATCTGGTATGGACTAAATTTCTTTCTGGACATTTGACATAATAATTACCAAAGAAGGATTTTGTTGAAATTTTCTTGAAAATGATGATCCAATATTAGATACAGTAAGAAATTTGTGAATTAGGTTTTGTGTTAGCATAAATGGGCTTTTGTCTTACATATATTTTTTGAATTTGAAGGTTAACAGGACACCATATGTGCACTTGATTTCGCATCCAACCTGGCATTCTCGGACATCTTCATGGACACTTTCAATGAAGATTCCTCAATCCATCCTTCATGCTGGTAGCCAAATTCAGACATCTGGTGTTGGCACCATGAAGAATGTAACATCTCAGTTTTGGACTAAGGTAGTGGTGATTGATGATTCGATTAGTGTAGAAGGCGAAGGTGCTCCCAATGTTGTTGGCCTATTCAAAGGGAAGTCCGAGGGTGTTTGTTCTATTAATGGATACGAGTGTGACTTGGCAGATCTTCCTCTAATACTCCTGCAGCAGGTATATTTGTTATACAGTTTTGTTAATCAATTTAAATGGTGATTGCATGTTTGAATGGGTAGTATTCTTATTATGCTTTTTTCTAATATTTTTGTTCATCTACTTTCTTCAATTTTTGCTTTTGTTATTTGATTATATTTTCTCTTATTACGAGGGTGTTTAGGAATGCTTTTAGTTATTGAAAAATGTTATGATTTTTGGAAAGTGTTTGGTTAGTGTCGCATGGGTATGCTTAAATTGATATTGACTGATATTTTTCCGTAGGTTGCTAGTCAAATCATCCGGTGGCTGCACGAGGAATCCCGTACAGTTGGTATCAAAGCAAAACGAGATTTCTTATCCTTAGCGTTCGAGCTGGAGCAGGGTGAAATAGTTAGGCTGGTGGCTCACGTAGACCCCGAGGATGCCAAGGGATGCATCTCTTGGTGGCTAATTGTAGAGGATGGACTCATCGACGAACACAAGGACATCTCCAATTTTGAATCAGAGAGTAGCAAATTCTTAGGTTATCTATCTCTTGATGTGTTATACTCCACGTTGTTGGACTTTTTGAACTTGTGCAGCTGTTGAGGGATCAATCGTTATACGCAGTTTTCCTTAGCTGAAAGATTTGTATTGATGTAATCAGCATCGTAAGATTAGATTATCCATATTAGGTTTAGAGAAAATTTCTTGATGGGTTTGCAGTAAATCTATATGGGGGAGGAATTTCCAATTTTTCAGGTATGATGCAAAATGAATCTTTTGTTTGGACTTCTAAAGAATTTAGACGGAAAAGTGGGTTTTGTTTTGTGGTGCTTATAATTGGATAACTATTAACTTTAGTGTTCTGTACTTCACGTGAAGGCATATGGATTGTTAATGAATAATGATCAAATCCGACTACGCATTGAGGTTATTTTAGCGTTGTTTGAAATAAATTATGCAAAATAAATATCTCATAATTGAAAACTACTGGTGTTGGAGAACTTCATTTGTAAAATATTAAAATTTTATAAATTTTAAAATGAAATATTAGAGTTTTGTAAATTTTCATTGAAAAGAGTGATTAATTAACTTTCAAAATTTTAATTTTAGTCATATTGATTGCAAATTTATTTTTATTTATATAAAAGCACTATCTATCTTAATGTGATTTATAACTCGACGAGTATTAGATCACATCGTTATTGCCCAATATATATTTATAAACATAACAAACGTAATATTGCAGGAAGAAATTACCTAAATTAATACTAAGGCCATCTATGTTAAATATAAAAATAAGTTCGCTTATGTATTTATTTATTTATTTATTATTATTAGTATCATTTGGGATAAGTTGGCATACGTACTGAAATAGCCAAGTAGTGATATTACTATTACTAGTAAGTTACATGTAAATGAGAAGAATGATTCGTGGATTGAGAAAGCCCTAGGTCTCATTTACAAACTCCTCTCATTCTCTCTTTTCTGGTTCATCATTTCCTTCTCCGTTGCCGTGCCAGGAGCGCCGCCGGTATCCCATCGCAGAGCCGCCGTCACCTATTGTCTCTCAGTTTTTCCCGCGGTTGCTTATTCAGTTATTCTCATCTCCTTCGCTGGTATTAAGATGAATTAAACTCTGAATTGCCATTGGAACTGGTCCTTTTTCTGCTGACTGAAATGGATGTCGTCTGAGACTCTCTGAAAGCTGGTAAAAAACTCAATTGTTTTCTCTTCTCTGTTTCTTCCTGTTCTATATGTATTTTATGCGAGTGTGGCACCTCTCTGTGCTTGTTCGGACATTTTTGTCGTATCTGATTATTATTGACCTAGCTTTTTCTGCGACATTGACTTCAATCGTAGATTATTGTTTTCGTTGAATTATGTATGTGCATGAATGGTATCTGCTAAAGAACCATATGGATGGATGTGGCAGAGATTGTGTTCAGCTCCGGTGGACAAATTTTTTAGTGAATTTAGTCTTTAGGATTATCTGCTACTTTTTAACTGGTCAATTTCGTTGAGTAATTTGGAAAAGTTTTGATTCGATATTTTCTGGAGAATTATTTGCTAATCTTTACTTGGTCAATTTGACTTCAATGTTCATGAGAGGAAAGTTCGGCAAAATAGTTCAGAAAGTGTGTGAGAGGAATAGTGATGGAAGTGGAACAGCTGGGGGTTATCCTATCTATGACAAAAGTATCTAGAAGATCAATAATGCATTCTAGGTCCGTCCATCCATTCATGCCTTATCATGCCGCTGATGGGTATATCTAGTCTCTCTATTTTTTATTTACATTTTCTATAATCTTTGCTATAATTTTTGTTATTTTCTGTAACTGTTTCTTGTGGGGCATGGGTTTGGGAGCATATGGGATAGGAAGGGACAGAACAAGAGAGCTCAATATGTCTTCCATGGGTACCATGGATGCAGCTTGTTCAGGAAGGAAACATCACTGTGGTATTGGTACCTATTAAGAGTTTTATCTTTGTCCCTCAAGATTCTCGAATAATGAGGTGACTGAATGTGGACCTAAATAAAGTCATACACACGGAAACTAGTTGCACACAAGCATATATGATTATTGGGTCTCTCCATGGGTAGGCATGCAGACTTGATGATGTCTTTTTTCCCCTTAATTTTTTATTGTCGTTTGAGAGCTATAGCTAAATTTATTAAATGTTACATATTTCAAAATGATATTCATAGTGCAAAAGAAATAGCCTTTTGGGAAAGACAACATTTGCTTTCACAGAGAGAAGATGGTTTCCTGAGTATCAGTTGAAATCTTGGCCTGTAATATATTTTGGTCTGTTTTCAAATGTAGACGGTTGGTGCATGCGACAGAAGCTTTTGGTCTCTCACTTCAGTAGCTTTCATAATGAAACCAAGAACCACTGAGGCACCTAGGAGGTCCAGAAATCTGCAGGGGGAGGGCCCTAACTGGATCCTTATTGCAGGGAGTGCTTTGCTGGGTACATTATCAATTCGCCTGGGATATAAGCTTAAGCAGGTTTTTTATGCTAAACAAATGGACAGTGGTAACCGAGGTTTGAAAGGTGTGCAATAGATGTTGATGTTATTTATCTGGAATTTATCTATACTGTTTGAGTTGCTTCTAATTGCAGTAAATGGGAAATCTGCTGACCGGAGTAAGTCAGGGAGCTGCCATTTGCATCCAAATGCCTTCTGTTTTCCTCAAGGTGAAGATGGTTGCTACAATCATTACAGAGGTATAATGTCTTAGTTTTAGGTCATAATTCCAACTTCCTCATTTTTTTCTTCCTGATTTTTAGATTGAATTTATACATACGTACATATAATAAATAAATTGATAAACAGCAACAACAATGAGGAAAACTTATCATTCTAAGTTCACACTCACTTTATGAAGGTGGTTTAACCGTACCTTTCAAAGCATTGGGTTTTACTACTTTGCTGAGCGTGGCCAAAATTGTCAATTTTTATAACTTCATTCCACAATAACTTACATTCTGAAATGTGGTTCCAATTCTATTAAGGAAAATGGATTTCCTAATAGCACATTATCAGATGCATACACTTAAACCACATTCATACTTGTGTCTGTGAATATAACTTGGTTTTTACCTATTTCAAGCTTCCATACTACATTCAAGCGCCATCCTTTCATAGTTCTGTTCATTACATTTATTCTCTGATCTTTGCGCTGATCAAACAGGATCCAGGAATGTGGTGGAAACCAAACAGCACTGCAATGGCCAAATAATATCCGAACCCGAAATGGCTCTTCCTCTTGTGACTGTTCCCACTTCTGAGTTCAACAAAGAGAACGGTGTGATGTGGTCATCTTCTCCTGACCGCCTGGAGCTGCCCCAGAAACCTTTCCACCAGTCAAACAGCTCCGAGTCTCCATGTGTTTCAGAATCCGGTTCTGATATTTTCAGCAAGCGAGAAGTCATACAGAAGTTGAGACAACAGTTGAAGAGACGGGATGATATGATACTTGAAATGCAGGATCAAATTGCAGAACTTCAGAATTCCCTCAGCGCGGAGCTTTCACATTCTTCCCATCTCCAATCTCTTCTGGATGCTGCAAACAGGGATTTGTTTGATTCAGAAAGGGAAATTCAGAGATTAAGAAAGGCGATCGCAGATCATTGCGTTGGACATATTAACTCTGGTGAGAAGCCCCCAACAGTTCCTGTTTGGCCAGCTGAGGGTAGAAATGGTCAGGCCAATGGGTATCCCGAAGTCCAAAGCATTTTGGAGTTCCCAGAGAAAGGAAGAGAAGGGGAAAAAATCGAGATGTTGAAGAGGGAAGTTAGTGAGTTGAAAGAACTGATTGAAGGAAAAGACTACTTGCTTCAAAGCTACAAGGAGCAGAAGTCTGAGCTCTCAATGAAGATCAAAGAGTTGCAGCAAAGATTGGATTCTCAACTTCCAAATATTTTGTAGGCATATTCACCATCCTGTGAATTCTGGCTTGGCTTCCTTCCTTTTCCTTAATCTTGTTTGATTCTCTCAATTTTGAAAAAGTTCCTTCCATTTTCTTTTTCCCCTTCTTTGTTTGTTCTGATCTGCTTCCTTGTGCATATGTTGAAGACAGGAGTAAGATATGTTCATAAGTTTAGAGCTCGATATGAGTTAGAGTAACACGATTTTGAGTGGGGTGAGTTCATTTGACACTTTAAACATGCAAATTCCATTGGGACTTGGCAGTGCTTAGAAAGTGGGTGCTGTTCTCAATTGTTTCTCTGCAGTTTAGTGTTAGCATGTTCTAGGATAAGATTGTAGCCAGTTCTTGATTTTAAGGATATGCTTTGTTTTTTCTCCCTCTTTTCTTCTTCTTCTCTTGTGATTGCAATTAACAGATGACCTTGTCAGAATTGAAAATTCCAACATCTGTAAATTTTGCTAATCTGTAATTGGAACTTGGAATGGCCAAGTGTAGATGTGGTGCTTTCGAGGGTTGATTTGAAGTGTCACTCCAAGGTAGAGGTGATCTATGTGGGGATGGCAGAGAATGTGTTCTAAATTTTTAATAGGAATAATTACCTCAATACTGTAACGTTTGGTATAATCATCAAATCACTCCTTAAGGCTTAAATAATAATCATTATATTTTATATTTTTAGTTTAATTAATATGTAATTATAATAGTATTTCTTGAAAATTGTGAAGATATTATGAACAGGTTTTCTAAATAAAGGGAAAAAATAATTATACTTATGAGTTAACTTATAGAGTACAATAATAATATTTAAATTTTAAATAGTATTTTGGTAATTATATCAAACTTAAAAGAGTAAACCTATTATCCCCTTTAAAAAAAATATCAATCAATGTGAAACAGAGAATTTGCATTTGTATTTCTTACTTCTTTCTTCTAAAAGAAGTCAAAAAAAAAAAGGGGTGAATACATCATCCTTCACCTTTTCTTTTTCCATCTCACCCAATTATGATAAGAAATTATTGCAATTATTCATAATAACTGCATATATCATATCAATACTTTCGGGTTCAAGGAAAAAGGAAAATAAAGGATTAGTCCGTGACTGACACCATTTTCCCAAGGTGAAAAAATTGCTTGCCGGAACCATGTAAAGCTTTATGCCTGAATGTATCATTGACACCCACAATTACAATCGGTGACAATACAAGTTACTTGCAAAAATGATAAAAATTTACATTCAGAGAATGGTAACAATACACAGATTGCTCCAGCATACTGAAAGCTTTAGTTAGAAACTTGACCAGCTTTTCCTCAGCAATTCTTGATTCAGACTGCATGTGGAAAGGAATAAAGAGAGAATCAAGAGAAACATCAATTATGAACTCAAAACATGACCCGAAACTCAACAGAAATGCAGCTTAGACCGATATTTCTCTTTCAAACATCCAATCTTAGATCGATTGAAGTTGGCTCAGCAACTAAAATTTCAGATTTCTCAGACACCTCGGCATTAACTTCACCAAATTCAATGATTGCGTTATCTTACAGACACACATACAAACAAATTAAAGGTAATTTTATCTAGAAGCAAATGATTTCAGGCAAGGAAAAATACAAATGAAGATGCAAAGCACAAATACCTTGTTTGTGAGTTAAGACATTTGAAATGGCGAGTCAATGTCTTTCTGCCATTTTTCCTGGAGTCTGTTACATTAATCTCTCGTGAATTACAGCCATAAAACTCCAAAATATTTCATCCAATGCCAACCAACTTCCTGAATGCCTTAACATACTCAATCCTCCTGCTTTGAGTCTCGTCTTTAGCATCGGACAAAGTTAAGTTCCTATAAAGATCCCTGTGAAACTTCAAGAACTCGATTTTGTATCTCCACTTATCCAGGAACATGTGATTCTCCATCATAAGGCCAATGATCTCCATAACCCTCTCAAAGTATCCTCCATGAATAAAACTTAACAGCAATAACTCATACAAATCTCGGTCATATACTGTATTTTGATTATCCATGCTCCTTTTAATGTCACCCCATAGGATTGTTATTTCACGATACATCCCCAAGGAACAGTATCCACAAATCAAATGGAAAAAAGTCGAAGCATTAGGCTGGATTCTCATCTTCTGCATTTTGCGGTATGTTTGTACTGCATCTTCAATCATTTTGGCTTTTGTGAAGAAGTAGATAGAGGAATTATATTCAAGAACTTGGAAGGGAACTTCTTTATCCTCTTCTCTCATGTTTTGGATGATTGAGTTGGCCAAGTCCAATGCCCTTTTATCTTCAAACGAGCGGAAACTCTTCTCATCAGATAAATTTATGGCTAAACCGACCCTCTTGATTTGTCTTAATAGTCCTTCAGCTTCCCTAAGCATCTTCTTATTGCGATAAGCATTCAAAAGGGATACATAAGAGCCTTCCCTAATACAGTATTTTTCTGATTCCAAGTCCTCTAAAATGTCATGAGCAGTTTCAAGCCATCCCAAGTAAATACAAGCATCGATGACATCTGAACAAGAACTGCTATTTTCAGACAAAATTAACATATTCTGAATGGTAATGAGAAGTTTTGAAAGCTCATTAATTCTTCCGGATTTCTTGAATCCAATGATGAGCTTTGCCAATCCTTTGTTGCTTAAGACAAGTTTCCCATTCTTGTACAGAAGAAGTTCGTTCTTGCTGTCCGTTTTGTAGACAGAATCCCACTGTAGTTTCTCGGGTAGAAACTGCAGTCTTGACCCCATCTTGATGTTCTCAGATCCAATCGAGACAGTGCAAAGTTTCTGTTGTTCTCTCAGATCCCTTTGAATAGTTGACTCGGGAGATCTATATAAATCTAGTAAGAGCGCAAATGCGCCATCAAGATCGTTGAACTTAAAATGTAGGCTCAAAAGAGAGTCGTAAAACTTCTGATAATGACGAACCAAAGTAGCTGAAACCATATCCACGTGATCCTTGAATTTCTTTAACTCATCCCTCATTCCATTCATTTCATGTATATGAGCAATAAGCACGACAGTATGAGCATCTGCTATGACGCCTACTCGTGTCAGAAGCTCCATACTCTGCTGACCCTTTAAGGATGTTCCAAACCTCACACACGCATCAAGAACAAGGTTAAAAATCGCCACATCTGGCTTTGTCAACTCGTTTTGACCTGATTTGTTCTTCACATTTAACTTCAAAAAACAATCACAAGTTTCGTCCAAAATATTTGACGCTAGATATGTACCAGTTTCTGTCTTGACCAAATGTAGAAACACCATTCGTAATACATCCACTGATGGTAAACTCTTCTTCTCCAACATCAATCTAAGAACGTTAGACGCTAAAACAGGAATTTGAGCTCTGGCTAAAGAAAGAATCAGCTTTGTCATCATATCGGGACTAAGTAAAACTGATTTCTCTTTTGAAATTGAAAGAACTAAATCATAAGCCCTACGAAGGCATTTTGAGTCGGACAAATATGATAACTCAGTTATCAAATTAACCACAAGAAATTGATCAGGGAAACCGTAAAGACACTTGAAATCCTTGTAAGTTTCCCATGCCTCATCCACTTGATGTTCTTTCAAAGATCTTCCAAGTTTTCCCAACAAAATCGATTGAGAGGATCCTTGACAGCTCAACTTTTCCGGCTTTGCATCGATTGTAGAAAATTCTTGCAAAAAGGGATTATTATATCTATTCAATTCCTGAAAATTCACATTGTGGCTGAAGGCAAATCTTCCACCAAATATCAATCTTAAGAAACCTCTATGGTTCTCTCTTATGAACGGTCGCACCATGGATATAAGTACGAAATGTCATTCACTACATTCAAAGAACTGATCTTGTCAGCAGCACTTTACACATTCATATGCAAAGAAATTCACATTAACATCATCATCATGATATTACAAAGTGTTGAACCTTAAGGAGCTCGAACGACGCCGTTTTAGCTGGAAATACAATGCCTTACTCGAAGCTTCCCCACTGTAACTTTCCCTTGTTTGCATATACAGTTTCAGGAAGGATTGAAAAGAAACCTAGAACAGATGAAAAGAGAACCTAAATTTAGCTTATTCATGAATTAAACTATATGTCATAATTATGTGAATATAAACCCAATTTTTTTTTAAAAAAAAAAGCTATGTTATAATCATGTTTTACAAGCTTATTCTAAGTCTTCTCTCAAAGAGAAATTACAAACCTTACAAATGGAGTCAAAGCGGTGACCGACGGCGGAGAGTATTAGGAATTAGAGGGCACCCTGGCGGCCAACGACGGCGTGGAAGGCGGCAACCGACGTCGTTTCGCCCTTCTACGAGAGCAGTCGGACTTTCTGGCATTAGAACCAAGGCCAAAAAACGTGTGTTTACGTTCTTACACCAACAAAGAGAACTAAAGTCGCACTTTACCACCTTTTGCTGACGACCCACATAACGGAGTCAAATCCAACATCTATCATGTTGTCTGCTGCCACCGCTGTTCTCGCATTATTATAGTCTGATATTTCCATTTATAAACTCACTGAGACCACAATTTATCAAAAAAATAAAAAAAACTCACGGAGGCCACAATTAAGAAAGAGAAGTTCGATCAAACTTCAAAACTGCCTAAAAGAGAATGGGAAATCCATCAGAAATCGGGGACTTATTTGCAAACTGCAAGAGATCTTTCATGATCGCATCTCCAGCTGAAGATGAGAAAATTCTCCGCTCAAGACAGTGCACTCAAGGTTGATTTCCTTCTGCTTTTATTTTTTTGAAATTCCTGTTTTCTAATTAATTTTTTATGTGATTCCTGAGAAAATGGACTAAGAAGATGGGGATTTGTTCTCTTTCAGTTTGATTTTGGGCATTTTAGTGGAGTTTTTCGTTTATCAATGAATTTGCTTTATTATTATTTTTGTTTCCCCGAATTTTGAATTTATACTGTACTTTTATATATTAACTGGGATATTAAATAATTTATGAAGGAGAAGCGGATTTTAATTTATTTTATTTTGTTTATTTGCACACATGAATTAATTTTTTTACACTGTTTTTTGGTTTGCAGAAGGGATGCGTGCAGGAGCAAAAGCTGCCGCAGTTGCATGTGTTGCCAGTGCTGTGCCCACTGTGTGTGAATTTTACTCTATTTTCTTCACTTAATTTTTTGTTGGTTTTAAATAACTCTGATCTTATTTGTTAATTTTTGATCTTAGCAGTAAATTATTAACTTGAGAATGAATGGTTAACAGTAGAATGGAAAGCTTATGCAAGCTAAAAATCATGTCTTTGTGTGTTTGAATTCAAGATTTCTGCATTTTCTTCTTTATTTTCTCGTTGAAAATTATTTTGTTGAAGTTGCTTTTAAATGAAAATGGATATGTTAGCATTGCGTTATTTTTGTTCCAACGTTCGTTTATAAATCTCGGGTATCCCTAATCAATAACCACGTCTCGTTTCTTCATACATTGTTTCTAGTAGTACATATGTCGTGGACTTGTTCCCGTAACAAAGTACATTGCGACCTTACTTCCTTTAACCATCTCCTGCGATTCTAGCTTATTCAGCCTCACTCAAATGTGTGTGTGTGTGAAAGAAGGGTTAGTTGTCGGAAAAGGCTTAGACCAAAGAAAGTGTCAAACAAGAAAGCTTCAACAAGAGAGCTTTCAAGGTAGTCATCACTCAAACTTTGATCTTCACAACTGTGGGTTGCTTGTAAACGTCTCATTTCTTGATGATCAAGATGGATGTCTGATAACCGTTATTTCTTGATGATTGTGACAATGAGGTGGAACGTGAATATTATTTTGATTTATTGTTTCGACGTATAAGGATGCTCCTTGCTTGTATATGCCTGATATATTCCTGTGCCCAAAATTTTCAGCTTGTAGCTGTTCGAACGATCCCTTGGGCAAAAGCGAATCTCAACTATACTGCTCAGGCACTCATTATATCTGCTGGTATGTCTTGAGTTATCTTGGTAACATATGAAGATTTTCAGATTTGTAGATATTTAAAAGAATCTTCTCGCCTTGTCTTTAATTGTTTAAATAACAACCTGGAAGCTAATTATTTGTTTGATTCGTATAATCATATTAGGCATGGTGCTTAATTCTGTGCTTAAATTTTCTTCGAAACTGCATCCAAGATTTCACAGTTGTGTTTATAATGCCTTTTTTATTTTATTTATTTATTTTTCTTTTTTCTTTTTTTTTTTTCCATTTTTTTGGGATCATGAACAGCATCTATAGCGGCATACTTCATCACTGCAGACAAAACCATATTAGAGTGTGCAAGGAAAAATGCACAGTACAAATCGCCTTAAGACAATAGCCTTTCTGATGTAATAACTTTGTTCTTAACTTGTTGTACTGGCTATGCCTCGTGTTTCTATTTTTCAAGTTTCTGCAAGAAGTATTTTCACTTGATATTCTCAATTTTGATAAGATTTACTGAAAACATTATAAGGCCTTGTCTATATTTCAGACATGCCACATAAGTAATTCCTGTGAAATTAAAAATTTCTGATCAAAATCAGGCTAAATATGATAAAAATATGTAGGATTGAATGTGAAATGTGATTATAGGTGCCAACAAGCTGAACTCGGGGAAATTTGAGGGCTCACTCCCGTCCCGTTTGAATTATTGAATATCTTATGAAATAATTTTATATGATTCAAATAGTTCATGAGTCAGCTCTCAACCTCACGAACAACTAATTTTAATTCGAGCTCATGAGCTCAGCCTGAGAATGAACTGTAACTCAGCTAGGTTCAACTCGCCTTATAAGGGCAAACATAGCAAAGAGAAGAATGAAATTTTCCATAGGTTTATCCATGCAAATCCATAGGTCGCAATAATCCTTATACCAAGTCTTAACATACCTACATAGATCAAAACCATTATCTTATTAGCACAATTTCCATTTCCATTTACACTATACAGAAACCTACAGTTAGTTCACCACTAAGGCTCTGTTTGGCATCACACAACATCTTTTTTACATTTCCTGCAACTACTGTAACTACTCTTAACCAAGAACCTATATATCTGATCCATTTTCCTAACGCTAAACAAGACTAACCAAACTATTACCACTTTCATCAATAAGCTTCGTATTATTACACTTATAGCTATATAGGTACTTATCTTCTCTGAGAAGGGGCGCGACATCGTGATCTTTTTCCGCCTTTTTATCATGTCCCTCGAGAGATCTGCACCGCTGGAGTATCTGTAAAACCTCCTTCATCGATGGCCTACTCGTAGGCAACGGGCTGGTGCACATGAGCCCTAGCTTGAAAACAGTTTCCATATCTTCTAAGTAACATGATTGTTTTATCTCGTCATCTATGCAGTCGGCTACTGGCTTTTCTTGCCCGTATTGCTTCCATGCCCATTCTGCGAGGCTCGTGTTCTCACCTCCGTCGCTGGGTTCTTTTCCAGTGACTAGTTCTAGTAGCACGACCCCAAAGCTATATACGTCAATTTTCTCGTTCACTCTTGTTGTATAAGCATATTCTGCAACAAGAATAATGTATTTAATATGGATGATACAATAATTAAGTACAATGTGAAAATTAATATAAACCAACACAAAAAAATATTATTTTATCATAACAATTATTTTAACAATCTTAATAGTAACAAAAATTCTGTCTAAATTGTTAATCAATGACAATTTGAGTCTTATCACTTTTTGTCACTAGGTTGATATGTAACTAATGATAGATAGTAATAATTTAAAACACTACCTCTCATCAGTATTAAGCTATATCATTACAATCCGACAATTATTATCACTTACTGATATATACCGTTAGTGACAAAATGAAAATCATCGTTATTCAAGACAAATTATTAGTGATAATTCATGCAATGGAAACATAAGTAGAAAAATTTAATTATAAACATGAACCACATGTTACCTGGGGCAATATATCCAAAAGAACCAGCAACGGCAGACATGGTATTAGGCTCATTTTTCTTCTTCAAAATCTTAGCCAACCCAAAATCAGCTATTTTCGCCTTAAAATCTGAATCCAACAAAATGTTGCTCGACTTCACATCGCGATGAATGATCGGTGGAGTACAATCGTGATGCATATAACAAAGTCCTTGTGCAGCTCCGATGGCGATATTCAACCTAACCGGCCAATCCAAAACAACGGGACTATTGAGAAAAAAATCCTTCTTCCTATGTAACCACCTATCAAGACTTTGATTATCCAAGTACTCATATACAAGAAGTTTCGAATCATCACTCGAAATACAACACAAAAGCTTCACGATATTTGAATGTCGAACGGAGCCAAGTATTTGAATCTCAGCATGAAATTCTTTCTCAAGCAAATGATCCATTTTTCTATCGCTCCAAATCCTCTTAACCGCAACGTATTGACCACAACGGTCGACTGCGATTTTATACACTTTACCAGACCCGCCACTCCCGATCATGTTACTTTCGGACAGGCTGGATAATATGTTGACCTCGGTGAAATCTAACCTATGGAATGAGGTTAGTTTCCATGTTGCAAGATCGCGAGTGAGTTTCTTTTGTCGGTAGTCTTTGATCAAAAACCGTATCATCAGAATGGTTACGAGGAAGAGGATTAATGCTAGGATTAGAACAACTGCAAGGATTCTTGGAGAGAGTTTCTTGGTTTTTTCAACTTTGCTATCACAAGATCGAAGATTTGAGATCGAATTTCTGGCACAAAGATGCGGATTGTTCAAGAAACTATTTCCATATGCCATGTTATCGAATTCCTGTGGGATTCTTCCCGTGAGTTGATTCGATGAAAGATTAAGAGAAGTGAGCTTAAGTTGTCCTAACTGAGGAGGGATTTGTCCTGACAACTCATTTTGGGATAAGTCAAGGTCAAGAAGATCGGGCAAAGAGCCAAATACCGGTGGAATCGGACCAGAGAGTTTATTTCTTGAAAGGTTCAAGGTTGTAAGAGATTTCCATGATACTATTTCAGAAGGAAGTTCGCCAGAAAGCGAGTTTCCATCGAGTGTCAAAGTGATAAGCTGAGGAAGGCTGGTCAATTCTTGTGGTATTTGCCCTGTAAACATGTTATTACTCGCCTTAAACACGATCAACCTTGCCCAAGATGAAACTCCCGGAATGATTTCACCAGAGAACTTATTGTTACTTATCTCCAAACGACTCAAATTCCATGCGACCCTATTGGGAAGATGGCCCGAAAACGAATTATCATTGAGGATTAGAGTAGTCAAGTCTAGCGTTGTCCAAAGGCCTGACGGAACTTCTCCGGATAAGTCGTTCCCATAGAGCTGCACCGTGCGTAAAGTAGGGCAGCTTCCAATTGATTTTGGAATCTCCCCAGTTAAGTTGTTGTTGAAAGCAACCACACCAAACAAAGTCCCTCCAGCACATAAGTTCTCCGGTAAGCTTCCAGTGAAGTGATTATCGGAAACTTCAAAAGCTTCAAGCTTCGAGTGATTGCCCATTTCAGGTGGCAATTTTCCACTCAAATTGTTCTTGAAAACACTGAAGTTCTTTAAGCTCGGAATCAAACCTAAGCTTGGAGGAACTTCTCCGTACAGATTATTCGCAAAGAGATTGAGAAACTGTAAGTTTTTCAACTTCCCAAAATCCTCTGGAATTAAACCAGTTAAGTTATTCATAGATAGATCAACTTCAACCAGATTCAATGACTCGATCACCTGGGGAATATTACCCGAAAACCAATTTTTAAATAAATAAACTCCACTCAAATTCCTCAACAAGAACAACCCACTTGGAATTTCCCCTTCCATATTATTTTCAGCTAAATCCAAATGTTCAAGACTCGACAAATTGACAAAACTCTCAGGTATTTCCCCCACTACATTTGCTTGTGCCATCCAGATATACTTGATATTCCTTAACTTGCCGAACTCCGGCGGTATAGCCGCCGGCGAGAATCCATTATAAGCCAACCTCAGAGTTTCAAGATTCACCAAATTTGAAATCTCCTTTGGGTAACTCCCCTCAAACAAATTCATGTAAAGATGTAAATTTTTCAGCTGAGTCAAATTACCGATCTCCGGAGGAATATCGCCGGTGAAGTTGTTGGCGCTGAGGTCCAGGTATTGAAGTGATTTGAGCCGGTCAATATTCGCCGGAATATTCCCTACGAATAAGTTCTGTGAAAGGTCCAGATACTGAAGCTTGGAACAGTTCAAGATGGCGGTAGGGAAATTTCCCGCGAAAGAATTGAAGGAAAGATCGAGAACTGTTAGATATTCGAGGGTAGAGATGGACTCCGGGATGCTTCCATTGATGTTGTTGTTGTTAACTGATATACTGATGACGGAGCCGTCGCCGGAGCACTTAATTTCCCGCCAGTCGCAGGGTGATGACGTGGCGTCCCAGGACTGCAGTGTTGGGGGGTTGCCCCATTCTTGCTTGAGGTTCAGTAGGGTGGCTCTTTCAGCTGGGGAGAATTGTGAATTTACCAAAAAGAGTATGGAAGAGAGGAGGAGGAATAGGAGGGGTAGCTTAGTTTTGGATGGGGAGAAGGGTGGTTTAGTCATTTGGGACGGCGGACGGCAGCAGCGGTGGCAGTGTGGAGGGAAGGAGGGAGGTGAGGAGAAAGGGAGCTGAGTGTTATTTTGTTGGTCAACTTTGGAGTTTGGCGGATGGGATTTTATAAATTCAACTGAATGGGTTTGAGAATATGAGATTGTGATTAAATTAAGATGCAAGTGGGGAAGTCGCTGATTTGGGACTCCCAACGGCTATATGGAAATTATCTATAATTTTCTTTAGAAGGTAAACGATGTTATCCTTCAACTATTAGTAAAGATTTAAATTTGTATTTGATTTTTCATATTTGTTTTGCAGTCGTAGATTATAGGAATGATTTTAATTACTCGTAAAAATTCAAATTTGTATTTAATTTGTTACATTTGTTTCAAAATCGACCTTAATAAAATCATAGGCCCGATAACGTAAAAAGTAGAAGAGTGGGTTGCAAGATTGAGAAAGCTTATTGTAAATTTAAAATATTATTTCTTGTTAAGATATTTCAGGAAAACATGTGTACATAGAGTGTTCCAGTGATAATTTAAAAGACAAAAAAGCTATGTGTATATATATATATATGGATTTATATTATGCTTTAAGTCATAACTCATGAGAATTATGTTTTAATAACAGGTGTCGAGACAAAAGGAAATAAAACATGTAAAAAGAATAATATTGGCAAGTTAGCAAGCATAATAAATTGTTTTTTTTTCTTTTTTTTTTTTCTGAAACGCTATTTTCAGTATTCATTATCTAAGTTCAGTATACTTAAACTTTTTTGCTCTTTTCTTAATATTCTTTCATCCTTAACAATTTCTCTTTCTACAAACTCATTCTCTCAACTCTCACTTTCTTTCTCCCTCCCAAAGTTTTCTCCCTCACACCAAAAATCTTCACTCAACATTTAAATTCAACATCAATCTTTTTTCAAATTTTGATGTTAGTATTCTAAAACTCACATATAATATTTATAATTTTGTGTTTATAATTTTGTGCTTATAGATTTTATGATTCGATATGTATGATTTTGTGATTATAATATGCAATTACAAATTTAAATCATGTATTTTTAGATTTAGAAAACAAAGAACAAAAACAAATTGAAAAGTATATATATTAATTGTGTATTATATAATATAATACTACATTAATAATATATTAGTGTGTGTATATATATAACATATATAATACCATATTAATAATATGATATACATATTAATAGTATATTATAATATAATATATAATATAAAAAACCAAAAAAAAAAAATTATATAGGCTTGACAGATCTTGCGGAGCCTAATGTGTGGTGTGCCGAGGTCCATTGATGGTGCTCTGCGAAGGCCGCTGAGATTTTACCAAAAAATAAAAATAAAAAATGGAAACGTTACATATAGCTCAGCCACACTGGCCGAGCTTGTTCAAAGCACCTTGGCAGTTCCAACCGAGGTGCATATGAGGAACTCAGCGGCTCCGGCTGAGCTCCAAAAATAAAATAAAATAAAATAATAGAAGCTTGGCCACAACGGCTGAGCTTTAATGGTGTACCTCGGCCGAAGCCGTTGAGGGTCACTGTTAAGGCTCGGCTGCCGTGGCCGAGCTTAAAAAATAACTTTGTTAAAAATTTTACAAACGAAAAAAAAAAATTAGACTTGTTCGTAATCTCAATATATTTGAATCTCTTAATCACCGAAATCATTTTTATTTTCGTAATCCGATTGACTCATGTTAAAATTTGATTATATGTTTAAATTTTAGTAAAAGAATATGTTTAGGAAAAAAAATAGTTAAAAAATAATTGAGAGAATTTTTTGGCAGAAAAAGTAGCAAATATGAAAAGGGTAAAAAAGTCCAAGTGTACTGAATTTAGAGAATGAAGTACTAGAAATAACATCCTTTTTTTTTTTTTAAGAAATTGTTTTTATTTCTACAAAATGGATAATGTTATATTGAATACTTTTTGTTAAGTAATGCCTGAAGGTCCAAAAGCATATGATAAACTATAAACTATGTTTTTTTAATATGGTGAATTTTTTTACTAATTTTAAACATCTCATCCTAATTGGATTAAACTGACCAAATATAGATTTTCATTTTCATTTTCAATCTCGGGAAGGTTTAATATAAAAATATTATTATTATTACTAAGTACTAAAACGTCATTTTCCAAGTTTTAGTTAATAAAATATTTATTTCATTAATAATGAGGAGAGAGAGAGAGAGACAGATCAAAATTCAACATAGAGATTTGATCAAACACGATTTGGTGCCTTTTGGACTAAAGAAGTGTGCACGTGGGCCCCCTACCATTCTTCGCGTACTAGTCTGCTAGAAGACTTTTGAATATTCTACGATCTAGAAGTGAGAGTGAAGTATTAGATCTAGGGGCATTAATGGAAATAAATTACTAGACTATGTGTCTATATCCTTCTAACGTCTAAGATTGCCAATTGGTGACCAGTTAATATAAATTTCTCGAGTAATAAATAATCCACTTGTATTTTCGCATCTGATAATATATGAAATCTTTTTTTCTATAAATTGTCTAAGTATTTAGGAAGGCATGACATGTTAGGAATCACAATTTTTGTAAATAAAGTAGGTGAAATTAGAAGAGCATATCAAGAT
>JACFYI010002305.1:717587-732507 GCA_014898755.1 Handroanthus guayacan
TATATATATATATATATATATATAAAAGCAAGGGCGACTCCAAGATCTTGATTCAGTGTCCTTTCAAAACCTTCAACTACTGAACTCAACAAATAAATATAAAAAAAAAATTAAGAAAAAATATTACTAACATGATTTTCTACAACAATCCAAATATTTTTATTTTTAAGTGGTAGAGTTAATAAAATTCTATAGAAAATTTTATAGTTTAAATGATATGAACTAATATTTCTAGCAAAAAAGTATAATAAATTTGCACATCAAGCATGTTGTGCTAAAGTAATTGAAAACATTATATATTCATCAACAAAAGAATTAACTAAGATACTATTAAATTAATAAAAACATAAAAGTTTAAGTCATCAAAATGGCCTTGAATTTGACAACTTGGTTGAAGCCTAACGAGCACAAATGATGGGAGAAGTGAAAAACGAAACTTGAAAGAGAAACGTGAGAAATAGAAAATTTCAAGGAGTGGCATGATTTGATCTTCATATATTGATCTATGGAAACAAAACTAACAGATTTGAAGGCTTCTTCAAATTTCAAATTCTAGTGTTAGCTTACCTTTCACATTCCAAATTTTCCATATTTTAGAATCCTAGACTTTTATTTAATGATTTTTTGCCAATTTGACAGTGGAGTTCCACACATATTTTATTGTCTAATTTTTAAATATTATATATATATATATTACATATATATACACACTATAGTTAAAAAAAAAGAAAAGAAAAAATTCAGTGGTGCCCTGGGACCCCATGGTGTAAGTGTAGCGTCGCCACTGTATATAAGCTGTCCAACCCTGGACCTGAACTCTTAAGTTTTGTGGATTATGGCCTATGAGTTGTCTTAGTATTCAGTTTATCTGCAACAGGTCCAGGTTGGTGGTTCTCCTGCTTATCGAGTTGAAAAGAAACTAGGGAAAGGTGGGTTTGGACAAGTATATGTAGGTCGACGAATCAACCCACCCAATCCAAATGAAAGAACAGGTCCAGGGGCTGTAGAGGTATGTGCTTGGTCCTGTTATCTGCAGCTTTGAGTTTCTTTTCTGTGAGGATGTGTAGGATTCCTTTATTTCTCTTTTAGGTCGCATTGAAATTTGAGCACCGGAGCAGCAAAGGCTGTAATTATGGACCACCTTATGAATGGCAAGTCTACAGGTGAGAGATCCGCCTCCCCACCCTGTTTCCTACCTGCTCTCTCTTTAAAGTTACAAAGCATGAACTAAAGAGTTTCTTGTGTTCTGCAGTGCACTTGGTGGCAGTCATGGCATACCACGTGTACACTACAAAGGACGTCAAAATGACTACTATATCATGGTATGTGTCTGAAATACAGCAATTCTTCCAGATATTTTTCCTTATTCTTTTCAACTTTCGGGTGTGAAGAACCTCATAATCTTTGCAGGTTATGGATATGCTTGGTCCTAGTCTATGGGATGTCTGGAACAACAATTCCCACACGTTAGTCACTTGTTTCAGCGAATGAAGTTCAGATTTGTATTCATTCTGGATTCGTGAATAACCTTTCATCTAATATCTAAATTTCCTTTTGGCAGTATGTCCATAGAAATGGTGGCATGCATTGCAATTGAAGCCATCTCCATTTTAGAGAAGTTGCACTCTAGAGGGTACTTTTTCCATAACTCATGGATCTGGGTGCACAGGCTTTGATATTTGATTGGTAGTAATGCTAAGAAGCTCATCTGTTAAGTAGAGGCATTTAAAAGATGCATATATATATATATATTATTGCATCTATGTTGCATTATTCTACAAGGATTATGAGTCTGCAGCTAAAGTAATCAGATGTTAGACACTAGTAAATGCTAAAATATTAGACACATTTGGTCCTATTGCTTTGTTTGTGACTATGGCCACAGAGTATGGTTTCAAGTATGGTTGCATCTGTGCTGTCACCTGGGCATTTGGTATAAGGACACCAGGAAATGAGGAACCGTGCTGGCACTGGTTCATGCATGTACTATTAGCTGTATATCTAGGGATCTGATAAACCTGTGAAATTATTATGACATGCAATATGGATGCAAGTAAATGTTGTCATTGAAGGTGCAAATCATGTCCAATAAATGCAATATTCTGCTAAACCTTAAAATTTTGCTGAACCTTAAAGCATACATTTGATGTGTACCACTTAGTTACTTGCTTCAATTGCTGCAGATATGTGCATGGGGATGTAAAGCCAGAGAACTTTTTGCTCGGTCCACCTGGAACCCCTGATGAGAAAAAACTGTTCCTGGTTGATCTTGGATTAGGTAATGCCTATTTACTTTGAAAAACATGCATAATCTTATACCAATAGCAATCCTTGTCAATGTTTCCCCTGTTTTGGAATTGAAGCTGTCCGGTGGCGTGATAATTCTACTGGCCTTCATGTTGATTATGACCAACGGCCAGATGTATTCAGGTGAATTTATGATTCCCCTTTCTTATCCCTGTATCTGGTGATATTTTATTAAGTTATGCTTCTTATTAATGGTTGGGAATATTGGTTGCTGCAGAGGAACTGTGCGATATGCCAGTGTACATGCTCATCTTGGAAGAACTGGCAGCCGTAGGGATGATTTAGAGTCTCTTGCTTATACACTCATTTTTCTTCTCCGTGGCCGGCTACCTTGGCAGGGGTATCAGGTTGGTGGTTTTGGTTCTGAAATGCAATTTTTATTTTGAACAATTCGCTCATGATGGTTACCACTACATTCTATTTAGGGTGAGAATAAGGGCTTCCTTGTGTGCAAAAAGAAGATGTCAACTTCCCCTGAAGCTCTTTGTTGCCTTTGCCCTGCACCTTTTAGACAGTTCGTTGAGTATGTTGTTAACTTAAAGTTTGATGAGGGGCCTAATTATGCAAAGTGTATATCCCTCTTTGATGGAATAGTTGGTCCTAATCCTGACCTCAGGCCAATCAATACTGAAGGTGCTCAGAAGGTATTCTTCGAATTTAACTGTGCATGTCTTGAGTTTGTCATTAATTCTGAAAGTTCATGGAACTTTTGGTTTTCTTCTCATTAAACATATTTTTGCATTGTGAAGCTCATATGTCAAGTGGGACGTAAGAGAGCACGGCTTATGATGGATGACGACAATGAAGAGGAAGAAGATTGGCAACCCAAGAAAAAGGTCCGCATGGGGATGCCTGCTACACAATGGATAAGTGTGTATAATGCTAGACGGCCAATGAAGCAAAGGTATCATGGTTTGGCTCTTACATTTTTCGTGGGATTTTTCAGATGAATAATGGTGTTTACATTTGGTCCTGTAGATATCACTACAATGTTGCAGATGTTAGACTGGATCAGCATATTGTGAAGGGAAATGCAGATGGACTATATATCAGCAGTGTGGCATCTTGTTCAAATCTGTGGGCCCTAATTATGGATGCAGGGACTGGCTTTAATGCTCAAGTTTATGAACTGTCTCCCTATTTCCTTCCCAAGGTCTCGTAAATTCTTCTGCTCTTGTGCATCTTTTAAAGTCTTAATATGTTATTGAAGCATATTTGGCATCATATATATGACATTTCACAAACTTGTGCGTACTAGTAGTTTAGTAATCCTAATGCATATTGACGCAAAATTATCTAATTAGTTTACACTGTATTAACTGCAGGATTGGATTGTGGAACAATGGGAAAAAAGCTATTACATCAGCGCAATCGCGGGGGCTAACAATGGGAGCTCATTAGTTGTTATGTCTAAGGGTCAGTTTGACAATTCAAGACTTGAAAATATTTCCGATGCAACACGCAATGCAGCAAATGTTTATGCTTTTAAAAATACAGGTACTCAGTATCTGCAGCAGTCTTATAAAGTTAGTGAATCATTTCCATTTAAGTGGATCAACAAGAAATGGAGAGAGGGATTCTATGTTACTGCCATGGCTACTGCGGGAACTCGATGGGCAATTGTAATGTCTCGTGGGACAGGGTTTTCCGATCAGGTATACTGCAGTCGTCGTCACTTTTCGTATTGCTGCTGCTTTATACTGCCCAAAAGAAATCAGTACATGAATTAAACCATTTATTTCTATCTACCCTTTTCAGGTTGTGGAGTTGGACTTTCTATATCCTAGTGAAGGTATTCACAGAAGGTGGGAAGCTGGCTACCGTATCACGTCGACTGCTGCAACATCGGATCAAACAGCCTTGGTTCTTAGCATTCCCCGTAGAAGACCTTCAGATGAGACACAGGAGACGCTTCGGACATCTGCTTTCCCGAGTGTACACGTTAAGGTTGACTCTTTATGTTCCTTTTCAGGTTTAAATACCAGAAACCCCTTAAGGTTTGGACCCTTTTCGAAGAACCCTCTCTATCTTCCCAATGACATCTGTCTCGTATTTCACAAGTCGTTAGTCTCATATTGCTGATGCAAACGTTTGAAAACCTATTTTTGCCCTTGAAGCACTTTTTGGCTGCTATTCCCAAGTTATTTTATTTGTTATTTTAAAAGATAGAGAGGACTTTCTGTAGTTGGGTCAAACGCCAAGGGTGTTTTGTTAATTAACCTTCTCTTTTGCTCTTCTTTGCAATGATTTTCCCCATGTTGGTTCTTAGAGTTTCTTATTTTTACTTGCAGGAGAAATGGGCCAAAAATCTTTACATTGCATCTGTGTGCTATGGGAGAACTGTATCTTAAGGCATCATTTTCTTGTTGAGGATTCCTTAACAATCGGTTCGACCTCTCTTAATGAGAAAATGTCAGTTTGTGTCTTATTGGAAAATTGGATTCATTTTCTTCTGGGCCAAAGATATTAACCCTACAATCAAAATATAGAGTTATATGTATTATCTCTGCGCTAGCCTGCAATTTTGTGTCCAAATGCATTAGGCAGTTCTGGGGCCTTCTATGAGTGTCTTCCACTAATTGCTTAATGTTTGTACAGTGTTGTGTCAGTTATTACTTGCAGATCAAGAGTGCAGCGGCTGTATTTTGATTGTGATTGTATTGTGATAAACAGCATTAAGTTATAACATCTTCTGGCTGGCCCATTGGAAGTTCATTTCTTGTTTAAGTAATTACCTCAGCACTCCTTGAGATTTGACATAATTACCTTAACTTTGTAAAGTTTGAATAATTATCATTATATTTTCTACTATTAAGTTTAGTTGCATGTAATAGTATTGTTCTTAAATACATCCATAATAATTGCCCCTTGTCTATGGTATTTAGTTGTAATGTTCCATAATTTTTAGAGAGTAATTATAATTATTTGTCAGCGGTGGGGGGTGCAAATAATTATCCAAGCTTTAGGGGTATTTTGATAAATGTGTAAAACTCAAGGATGTTCCCTCTCGTGTTGCAGTTCTAGAATTATTCTGGTTCATTGTTTTACATGGTGATGCAAGTTTTGTGGGCTTGTAACAATGGCAAGCTTTGTGGGCTTGTAACAATGGCATGAAGAGTCCATATGGAGGGCTTATAATTCACAATTAAAGTCTCTGAACTCGTTCTAATGATAAACATTTATTATTATTATGAACGAAGTAATTAGTTATGTAGTTGAAACTTTGTGTGAAGCCTCTCAAAACTATGCGAGATTTGGTTTTGGCATATGATTTCGATTGATAATTTTTCCATTATCGTAATTTTAAGTGCCTAATTACCTTCATTTTAGGATTCATCGAGTCCAAGTAATTAGAAACTTCTGATTTAAGTTATAAATATAGAAGGGATAATTACCTAAACACAATCTGAGGTTTAGTATAATGATTAAAATACCAATTGAAATTTGAATAATTATCATTATACCTTGTACTCGTACTGTTAGTTTCACTAATGAATAATTATAATTACATTCCTTGAGAATTGTGGAATATTGCAAGTAGACTCTTAGGACAAGAGGTTGTAATTATAATCATATTTGAGCTTAAGGGATGTAATTATGATAATAATTATTTAACTTTCAAGGGGTATTTATCGGTTATTGAATCATTAGAGCTACATAAGGGCTGATTTTCTAATCGTGAATAAAGTAAACACCACGTACAAGCCAAAACTCCTGGTTCTACTCTAGTGTGGCATATAATTCTTAGATTTCAGGGAAAGATATGCCTTTTATTTGAGGTATTTCACAGCGTAATTAAGGTAGCTTGAAATCGTTAATGACTTCTTAAGTAAGATTTTTATATATAAATGGTGGTGTAATAACTATTTTTATGTTTATTACCATTTAATAAGGCTTGATTAATCTGAATATTCCACTTTACTTTGTGTTTTTAATCCCTTTTAGTAAGTAATTAGTAAATATAAAAATAATCGTAAAGTAGTATTCAGACAATCTTATTGGGCCAGCAATTTACCCAGCAAAAATAATATGACCAGCACTTTAAGAATCTAATGCCTTGATAAGAATCTAAGAAGAATCTATACTTGAGGACCATGACTCATTTACTCAAAAAAAAAAGGACTATGACTCATAAAAACATTCCAAATTATTTTTATTATTTATTTGTTTGTTGTTATAATTGAACCTCTGAAATTGATTCAAAAAAAGTGTAAAACAAAAAATAAAAAATTTAAACCATTTAAATTACAAAATTATATATTTTTTAAACACTTTGTGTTACTCAGGATTAATTCTCATCGTTTGGATCATCTTCAATTGATAAGCATATGAAAAATAACTTGAACATATTGTTGTCCTTTCCAACTCGATTGATTAGAACATTTATCTTAATGTAGAAGGTGGCGTATTTTTAATTGAATAGAAAATTCATGAATTATTTTAAAATCACGTAATTTCATTTGAGAACCTAATACATGACTAAAGAACTTTATAAGTTCCCCTAATTATGTTTTTCAGAAAAGGAGATTATTCGCATTTTGTAACTTTTATTGACCATAGGAGAATCATTTTGCTGCCCTAGATCTTCAAGACTTCAACAATCCTCAATATTGAAAAAGTCTACAAAATATTATTTTTCTTTAGAACAAAACGATGAAGAGTAGAAAAAAAATAATAAAACTTTTCTTATTTATATCATTATCCCTGTAGGTTGTGCAATCCCACTTCTAAATAAAGCTTCATTGAAAGAAAAAATATAAAAATAAAAAGGAAAGAGCGGGGAAAAAAAAAAAAAAAAAAAAGCATCCATCCCACGTGACTTGTCACGTGGAGGATCAGTACTCGCACGTGACACAGAGCGGCACTTGCTCGCACGTTACAAATATTATCAGTGGACAACAGGAAGCATCAAAGAAAAGGCAAAGCACCGTTAGATGATTGACACGTGGCATTGACTACCGCCACTTTTGGCTTCTTAAATTAGCATAAGCAGTCACATGAGAAGCTGACACACCCCCCACTATCCATCACGTGCAATTTGGACATTACACAGATATTTTTTTTTTGGCCTAAAAAATTATTTGTTTTATAATAATTAAAGCCCAAAGTATAAATTATCAATAATATTAAAGAGATCTGCGGGATGGAGTAATCAATCCTTCAAGGGAAAGCATACAAAAATTAAGGACATAAAAAATAAATAATTATGCTTTGTATATTATGCAATTATTGGAAATATATGTAGTCATATAAAGAAATTAAATGAAATAGATGTGAACACTTAGAAATGCTAAAGAATTTGTTTAATTATTATTATTATTTTTTAAGATTTTAACATTCTTAATATTTTGAAAATATCAGTCATTGATAATGATTTAAGGACAGAAGATTATATCCAATTTTAGGGTTAGAATCAATTTGATTAGGTTGGATTGAGTTGATTCTACTATGATTTATTTGTTACTGAATAAAATTTATTTTTCAAAATACAATTTATGATCTCTAGGGATAACTTACTGAAAATTATTTGACACCCAAATCAATCATAATTAAGATTTGACAAGTCTAAAAGAACGTAAAATATTTATATAAATCATTGTGAATGAGTGAATTATGAAAATTTATAGGGCGATACCCTTTAATGAAATGTACAATTGAGGCAGCTTAATTTGGGAGATCCACATCACACATTGAAAGAATAGGCTGTGTTAATGTTATAAAAACCTAAGTTAAGATTAGTTCGATCACTTGGACTAGATTAGGTCAAATCAATATTCAACCCAACTAAAAAAACAATGCATAGTGCCAAGTATTTTAAAATCTTACTTGTAAATGAGGGCCACAACAGACTTTTAATATGCATCCGTAACAAATAATAATAAAAAAATATACATATTCATGTTTTTTCATAATTTTTTCTTTTATGATAATATTCTTAAGAAATAATTAACAATTGAAGATACGTATAACTTTAATATACATTTTGGTATTAAATTGTGTTTGGGGAAGCTTGTTGCACTTTTTCAATGAATCATTAAATTTATTTTTTGTGATTAATTACCTTATATTAAATTACCTTTATATTCACCATATATACTTTGTTGCTTCAATTGATATAGACATATGGTCAAGAAATGACAGCAGTTAACACCTTATCCACTTCTTGGACAGTTGGACATAGGGATTGGTGTTTTAATGTAGGTCCCACTTCGATTAACTAATTGCTTACTGCCACGTGTCCCATGACGTTTATCCCCGCTGGTAATTATGACGTGGCAACTCCTGCAGCAAAACTAGGACAACATCCCGCTCTCAGAGCCACGTGGCAAAATCTATACCGCCCACATCCGGTCTTAACAGTCGTGCGGATTGGTGGGTGTGCTAATAAAGTAAAACAAAGGGTGGAAAACAAATAAATGAAAATAAAAAGGAGGAAATCGATTATTTATGGATAAGAATTTGTCAAAAATTAATGAAATTATTAAAAGAATCATGGTAGATTAAAGGAAAAAAAAAAGTTAAAGCAGAGGAATAGGGCACATAAACTTGGTTATAAAACATGCAGTGCGCATCTAGCGATTTTTTACTCATAGTTTAATTCAATTCAAAAATTACTTTTTCAAAATACCTTAGCTCAAGCCCAATTCGATAATTATTAAATCCATCTCGATCATTTTTTATTGTCTTGATTTTATGATTTAATGCAAAATCTAAGTTTGACGAATAAAAAGAAGAGTTATTTTATTGGTCGGACTCGCCCAAGCTTTAAAAACAGAGAAAAGTCGATAAATTTTAATAATTATTATTCCTTGAGTGCAGCGTAGATTCTCATTTTTTTAGTATGCATAGCAGCTAAATTTCACTTAAGCTTAATATTATTTTTATTTTAAATTTAATACTTTTAATATATATGAAAATTGTGATTGCAAGTTGGGACAGTTCATGTATATAAAAAATCAAACCCAATCCATCCAACCTCCAGCCAAAAATTGCAGATGCAGTTTGAATTGGGATTATCTAGTAGTTTATTTGTATGACCCTAGTGACAAACATGCAAGGAGTGCTATTAAGCTTTGGATAAACTATAAACTCCATAAATAAATTTTTATAATATATTTTTTAAAGAAAAATGCTAAATTATTTACCATATTTCTTCTATTTTTGTTCCCACTTTTCTCTCTAGGTATTTTTTATAAAATGAAGTAATGTTTCACATTATTTATATCTCCGGGACGATACATAAAAATACATTCTAACTTGTAAGCAAATCATATGTGATTGTAGGTGGTACTTGAAGTTATAATTATTGTACGATATAATTAATCATGACTAGTATGATGTAAATTTTACCTAGCTCGAATGTGCATTCATTTGAACAATTTGTTTGAACTTAGGGTGGGACCTAAGTTGGCAAAATGTAGACATTCCTCCCAATTTGTATGTATTTGTATATATATATATATATATATAGATATACTAAAGTAGTTTCACATTTTTTGGAAAATTAAATTGTTATAATTGAGGTGGCAGTTGATTTGAACATTTCAACCTAATTGATCGGTTCAGTTGGGAAGTTAGATTAATGTGACATATATTATCCTACATTCCTACACTCTTGGGAACTTTATTTAAGTCATTTTAATTCTTAATTATTTGCTTTTTAGTGATAGTGAAGTTCCATATATGCCCAAAATGCCATGTTTCATCGAGTACAAAATTGAGTGACCAAATTACTTAGACGATCATTAACATGAACATATATTAATGTAAATATCATAATCATATACAATTATGCATTAATAATATTAGTAGCCTATTATCACACATGAAAGTAGAAAATTACAATGTATGATCAATCCAGTACTACTCTTTAAACTATATCTATTACATAGTTAAGATTTAATTAAATGCATTTTTTATTCAAAATCGATATCATAATATAGCTAAAATAATACCGCGAAAAATAGAAGATTATCCCATACATTACTTTTTACCAAAAGTTACATCATCTAACTATCACTATGTGAATTTCAAACCTTAGCATCCAAAAATGAACATGAATGATTCTTTAATTACCAAAACTAAAATGGTCTAAAAAATTTCTTGATTTACATACACAACCATCAATCCCCAACTTCTATGGTCCCATTTCACCTTTTATAGTGAATTCCATCTCTTATCTCAAAAAGGGTCTCAAGGGATGGCCTTGTTATTAAGTAAAGACCATTACCAATATTCATCGATCCCCAACATTACACCTCACCAGTGGTCCACCAATCATAACACCTCCATGACCAAAAAAATCCCTCCACATGAAGGGCATTTTTGTAATTTCGCACCCTTGATCCCCCATCTTTTTACTACTTATATTTCCGTTTCTTTTTTTTTGTTTTTTGATAAACACTTTATATTTCCATTTCAAAACTACTAATTTAATATCCGTAATATTTCCTCGTCAAAGTCCAAATTTATAGCTGTCCCCCTTTCCCCTTCTAACGCAAATAATCCCTTCTCCTCACTTTTCTCCTCCACTCTCTCCCCCTAAATTTACACACACTCAATTTGTCCGTTTTAATTTCTTTTAAACTTACTCTAAATTCTTTAATTAAATCCCTTTTGTGATTTATTCGAGAAAATTCCAATGGAATCCAACCAGGAAGTCTACCAAAATGGCTACTGCGCCGCCGAATTCACACCGGAAAATGCAAAAAATGGGGACCATTTCATCATTGAAGACCTCCTCGACTTGCCTAATGATGAAAGCATGGCGGCCACCGACGGAGGATTCGAGTCGGTTATGACGGACTCCTCCGCCGTCACGGCGGTTGACACCTCTTGCAACTCTTCGTTCTCCGCCGGCAGCTTGCCCGACCCACATTCCCACGCAGCCGACTTCGGTGGGCCTAGCGGCTCCGCCGCCGGTGGCCACTTCTCTGGTGAACTTTCTGTCCCGGTACGTAAGTTCAACAGATATTTCATGGGCAACATATAATGCAGTTAAAATTCAATTTGAATTCTCCTTTTTTTTACGGTCTGCGAGAATTACTGTGGTTTTATCTTGCCTTTAATACTTTCTTACGTTAGTATCTTCATGAGGGATTTTGTATTAATGGCTTTTCTTGATTTTATCTTCGGCGTGCCCCCAACACCCCCCCCCCCCCCCCCCCCCCCCCCCCGGGGGGGGGGGTGCTGCTTCTCCTTTTTAATGGCTGAGAAGAACCATTATAAAATTAAAAAAAAAGGCCAAAATAAATTAATAAAAAGGAGAAAAATGAAGGTTGCAAAAGAAAAAAAATGTATAATTTTGCTGGTTTTTCAGTAATTTAATGGTTTTTTTTTTTTTTTTAACATTTTTATAGTATGATGATTTGGCTGAGCTAGAATGGCTGTCGAATTTCGTGGAGGAATCATTTTCAAGTGAGGATTTACAGAAGCTCCAGATGATACAAGGAGTGAATACCCGACCCGATGGAGCTTCCGAGACCCGCCACTACCAATTCCAACCCGAAATCACCCGCCCGGGACCGATGCTCCGACCTGAAATGCCAGTCCCGGCCAAAGCCCGCAGCAAGCGCTCACGCGCCGCCCCAGGGAACTGGACTTCCCGCCTTCTCGTCGTGTCGCCGACGCCACCCGCCACCGTGTCGTCTTCGCCTGATTCAGACATCTCCGCCCCGGGTAAGAAGTCGCCGAAGTCAGCGGTGCAGAAGAAAAGAGAAGGGTCAGATAATTCCTGGGGCAGCGAGGGGCGGAGGTGCCTCCATTGCGCCACCGATAAAACACCACAGTGGCGGACCGGCCCCATGGGCCCGAAGACACTGTGTAATGCATGTGGAGTGAGGTACAAATCGGGCCGACTCGTACCCGAATATCGGCCCGCGGCAAGCCCGACATTTGTCCTCACGAAGCATTCGAACTCTCATCGGAAAGTTCTTGAGCTGAGAAGACAGAAGGAACTTCACAGAGCTCAACAACAACAACAATTATTTCTTCATCATCATCATTATCAACAAAATATGATGTTTGATGCATCCAACGGTGAGGATTACTTGATTCATCAACATATTGGCCCCGATTTCAGACAGCTGATTTAGGTTAATTAGCTAGTTTTGAAGCATTATTATTTCATGAAGCTGTTTAAATTTAGACAATTTTTCATAATTTTTGTTGGTTTATTCGTAGATTAATTTCTCTTAACTACGGGAATTAATTCCTAACTTGTTGCATTTTGCAATGTTTTCTTTCTTGATTTATTGGATAGAAGAGGGAAGATAGGTTCTAATGTACCGGCTCTCTGAATTTTATTTTATATTTTGCCAAAAATTGTGGCAAATTCTTATGATATGAGGAGTTTATCGTTTCTTCTTATTTTGCAATGTGAGTTGCATGGAAAATGAGACCCGCTGACCCGCGTAGTTGTCATTATTTCTCACGGATTATTAATAAATCCCCCGGGGGTGGAGGAGGCGATGGATTTAAATATTTTTCAAAAAATATTTACATTTTTCTTTTCATATTAAGAGCCGACTGTTCTACTAATCCGGTATGAAATATTCTTAAACGAATGAAAAGATCATTTTATTTTTATTTTTTATTTTGAGTGATGTAGATCTTTTAATTAAATATTTTCGCCTACATATAATTTAGTGGTTTGCAAATAACTAAATTCAATTTGCAATAATTTTTTTCAGGTAGAAGTTTAGAGCTTTCGATATATGCATAGATATTTCAAGGAAGCTTTTGTTTAGCACTAGAAAGAATTAAAATTTTTGGTTCAAGATATACCGTGTGAGATACAATTATTTATTGTTATAATTTTTATAGAAGTTGGTTAATATGATAAATTAAATTGCTAGCTCCTTGTTTCTCTAATAGTTTCATATATATATATATATATGTATCGCATGCATATATTTCAGTGGAATAATTGGGATTTTAATGAAGTAATGATATGGTATCAATCATAAGGCACCACCATATTATGTTACATTATGAGATGATATAAACAATGATGGTAAAAACACTTTTTATATGTAAATTCACATTCGTATTATGATGTAAGAAGATAAAAAATAACAATCATGTATGTTTAATTTTACCCATGTTGTCAATGAATGGCATATTCTAGGTTTAATGGTTTAAACCTAGTATTTATGTATTAACATGCTAGTAGGTGGTACTCTAACGTGCGATCCCATGCATATAGGTACTTTAATTAGGAGAATCTTAATCTTTATAAATTAATTGTTTTTCTGTATACATAATAATTTTTTAATATCATTTTTCATCATAAAAAATATAATTGCTCTGAACCAAACGTACAGTATTTTTCTTTTTGCTTAAAGAATTGTTTAATTTTTGGTAGCCAATAGAAACATTAAGGTAGCAGGAAGCTGTATAATTGGAGCAAATTATGAAACTAAGTTTAATTAATTATAATTAGTCACAGTGAAAGCTGAAGAGGAAGTGGTGGAGAAACAATATATTAATATTTTTTAGCAATAATTATATTGTTTAGGGGCAACATTAGTTTAATTGCAAGTATCACATCACATGCCACTTTTTTCACGTCTCAGTAAAATATCCATCTTGTCACTCGTTCTCATTTTATTTCATATAATTTTTCAGTTCAATTTACAATGCATGATAATACAAAAAATCTTTATAAATGAAGCTTTGGAAGTCATCCAAGCATAAAACATATGTATCCAAATATATATATATATATATAAAAGGTGAAACATAAAACAAATAGCGTAAAAAAGAAGCAGAAATTGGAATGTCAATAAAATTCGAAAAACATTCGCAAGCGAATTTTTTTAAATAACAAAAATAATTGAAGCACAAAATTACATACAATATAAGGTTAGTATTTTGAAAACAGATTCAAACTGAGAATTGGTACGCTCTGTAGGATAAGTTAGAACAATAAAATCCTTTTGTGTATAAATCAATGTAACTTGATCAAATTAAACCCCCAAAAACCCCAAAAAAAAAAAAGGAAAAATGATTTTTCAGTTCAATTAGTTTTCGGGATTAATTCCCACTTAGAATTGCGCATTTGAATATAATTTTTTAATTAATATTGGAATATTTTGATGGATTACTTACAATTTGGCAAATCTTTTATATCATTATTATGTTGTATTTTCCACAATTTTATAACATTTACAGCAATATATATTATATTTATATTAAATATATTTATGATTTCATGCTGGTTGATTTCTTCCTTCAATTCTAAAATTTCAATTGTTACATATAAAATATATGCTATAAATTGACGATAATCCCCATACAACTCCTCACTTAGGTACATAAACTGATTTGGACTTTTCAAAAAATTAATTCCGACTCTCCAGAATGATACCAAATATCACACTTATAGAGGAAGAGCACGTGTGTATCACAACCACTGAAGAGTTTATGAGTTATCACTCAAACAATTCTAAAAAATAATATTAATTGATTGCTTAGTGAAGAGTCATTATGTAGATTTAGTATAATAATACAAAGATTATGAAAATGATATTATAGTTTAGCACTATAGAGGCACATAATCTATCTTCAACGCCACTCAATCAAATTGATTTAAAAAAAGAAAAAAAAAAAA
>JACFYI010002305.1:741677-752351 GCA_014898755.1 Handroanthus guayacan
GCCTGTTTGTTTATATTTTCGGTTGTTTTCATATCTTTTATTATTTGAGAATTCAAAATTATTTACTTGTTCGTCTTTTCATTAAAAATATTACTTATTTTTATTTTCTTTTTTCTACGTCTACCTTATTATCCGTATAATATCTATTATTCTATTATTATGTCAATAAAATTCAAATTTAATTTGACTTAAAATAACCAATATCATTTCAAAATAATTAGAATATACATATTTTTCAAAGACACGCATCTTTAAAAACTCATATAGGAAATTAAGTTTTGAACGGAAAGAGTAACGAATAATCAATTCATTTGTATTCCAAAACGCTATTAGAGGGAAGAAGCGTTTAAATAATTTTAGAATAACTTGAGAAATTGTCGAAACCCCTTCGATGAAATGAAAGTGGTACTTTGATATCAATAAAATAGGTGTTTTTTAATTATTCATCGTATATATATTTGTTTTGGGGTAAATTGCATACACACCCCCTGTGATATAAGAAAAGAGCTAAAAATCCCCTATGAAAAATTAAATTACTAATTGTTCCATTGTGATTTCAATTTATTTGCAATTAAAAACTAATTCAAGCACGTGTCCTTCACACATTGAGATTGAGAGTGGGTTTGGTTAGAAGACCATGAAAAGTCTTCTTTGGCCCCCATAATTGCAAGTAAATTGAAACCACAAGGAAACAATTAGCAATTTAATTTTTCACAGGGGGTTTTTAGCTCTTTTCGTACATCACGGGGGGTGTGTATGCAATTTACCCATTTGTTTTGATATCTCAATGTCATGTTTTAAGTTGAGAAATTGTGCTTTTGAAGTGTTTCGTATTGTTGGTTTCTTGAAAGGATACATGGATTGCTCTCTTCCATGGAGATTGGAGATTATGCTAATAACTATATCCACAGGAAGCAGCAAATGTTAGCATCACTGGTGCTATTGGATATTCTGGTTATGGGTCTCCCTTGTCGAACGAAAAATGGAAAGGTCAGGATCTCTTCTATGGATCAACCATAAAGTTTGCTGGAAACCATCCCTCAAGTAAGTTCAAGTGGAAATGTGAATTATGGAACTTCCTGAACTTTCTAGAAACAGACAAGTCTTAGCATTTCATAAGCTCTAATTGAGTACAAAAAGTTGATTGTGATTTTTGTTAAATACTTATTGCTCCGTTCGTAAGCTAAGCACCTTTCATTGGATGACCCTGATAAGTGAGATGTTTCTTTCTTTATTCATAATATCTAGCTTAAAATGCTTTCAGAGGAAAGAAATGCTAAGATTGACCAAGTTGTAATAAAGACTTGGGATTTATAGATGTCCAAAGATCCCACCAGGGGACTCTTCTCTTTTTCGGTAATGCTAAGATTTCCATTGCCATATTATAGGGGGAAGGGTTATGGAGTGATTGTATTTTTGGGCATTAACTTTAATTCCATGTCAAAGCCATTCCATGTTATTGTGTACTGTGCATGCTCTAGATTGCTCTCTTTTTTGTTCATGTTGATTGTCTTGCATATCTGCGCACTTGAATTTCATACTAAATTCATCAGGCATAATCTGCAGTTTCACTTCACAATTTTATGCTTGGTTACGAATCACTTTTTGTTATGAATGTCATTTCTAATGGAAGAATGAACATATTTACATTTATCTTTTGAAAGCTATCGATCTATCTATTCAATCTTGCAGAGATGAAATATTCTTCATTGGCACGAACAGAGTCAAGTAACGGAAAGGACCTTAGCCCTACTATGATCCGGTTTTTTCTTGGTGCAGAAGCAAACATCACAACACAGAAGCCATTGGTAGAACTAATTTAGACTGATTGGAATGTTTATTGAGTTATTGAAAATATCAATTTATGATGTAATTTTTTTCCCCAATTTGTAGGCACATTTATTTGAAAGTGAAACTTGAAGACAACTGCACGAGTCAATGAAGCATCTCTTATTTGTACTCACAGCGATCGTGATAGTGAAGCATGTCTCATTTGTAGTGATCTTTAAGCATTGGTCATGGAATTTTTTGGGACGAGGCAGCGAATTGATACACTAAGCCGGCATGATTAGTACATGTTTTAAGGGTCAGAAAATACCTCATTTCATGGGTACATGACGACACTAATGTATGCTTTCTACCTAAAGAAGGGGTTTGTAATGAGTAAAAAAAAAATTGACCAATTAAGTCATCAAGTCGATTTAATTAATTCAAGGAGTTACTTTTAATTAGACACATGACATGTGTCGAGGCAAACTAGAGACTTGGATTTCTTATGTGATCAATTAATTTAGAATGGGGCCCCTAAACCCTATATCCCAGGGAGTGTTAACCAAGACTCGTTGCATCTTGTCCTAGCTGTCTCATTTGCGAATGAACCAGATGAAATCATATCTAGGCATAGCAATTTCTCCCCTTGAATGTTCTGGTCTCTTGGCCTATGCATCCTTTTGATGTTTGGGTTTTGGACGAACTTATTAACTTTTCAAAAACATCCCATATGATGTTTAAAAACTTATAAAAATGTTGAAAAGTATTTGGACAACGTGTTTTGAAAAGATCTTATAAATTCTCAAAATAAAATGTTAGTATTTTACAAGTTCTTAAAAAAATAAGGAGTTTGTAAATAATGTCTTAACGTGATAGTTTAATTTTATAAAATGTAAGAGCTTATTTTTTTTGGAGGGGGTTCGAGAATTAAGCCAGAACATGCGTCTAAAATATCTCATAGAAGTTATGAAAGTGGGATTTTATCACCTATCTGTCTTTTTCATTAATAATGGTAGTTTAGTGTACCATTATGATTATGCGCATTTCCGCATAATATTCAAAACATTAAGGGATCGAATAAAACATCATGTAATATGCCTTATTTCTGCATATTATTCATGCCGTAAAAAATAACTGTTCCCCTTTAGCTCCACATATTGGAACTGAAAACAAGCATGCCTCCCATGGTGCATTTCACCTAGTATTTATATATAATTTTTTTTTTATAAAAGCTAGTATTTATATATAATAATAATAATAATAATAATAATAATAATAATGATAATGATGATGATGAGGGAAATTGCTTTTAAATTAATTTTTAAAGAAATAACGTGTCAACATTCCGAAATAAAAAAGAACGCGACTTTGCTAAAGTTGCACTGGCACCCGTAAAACGCTGTTGCCGAACAGCGACTTGAACGTGGAAACTTCCCCTCGCATTTTAAACAAGCCCTTCGCGAATTCCAAACTTGCTCGTCTCCCCTAACTGTCCCTCTAATCCCTTCCAAAAGCCCTGAAAAGTATATTCCGGCGATATGCCTGGGGTGACGTCAGATTCCGGGGAATTCAACTCCCTCTCCATTGTTCCTCACTCCCTTGACACACAAAGCTCGAGAGTGTACCCTCTCCGGATCCACCGCGTAGCTCCCCCGCTCGCCCACCTCTCCATTTCCTGGGCGCGTGGAAACACGCTCCGAGTTGCACTCTTGCAATCGGAAGACGCTGTTTCGGAGCAGGGTTCCGGTGGAGAAGTTGTGGAAGTGAAACTTACCGAAGCTAATGTAAGAGAAATCTCTGACGCCCAGTGGCGGAGAATTGCATACGGCTCAGTTGCCCCATTTGCGCTTCTTCAAAGCCGGAAGAATTCAATTGACACGTTGCATTATGACAAGGATTGGTACTTGATTCAAGTTCCCTTATATATATATATATTTGTTTTTCCCGGAATCGAGATGATGTTGTGTTGGAGTCAGTTCTAGAAGAATAGTCTATAAATTAAAAGTTAAGTAACTACTGTATCATTAGGATGAGTAGAATGACTGTATACTATTCCATAAGTCGAAGTAATATCGGTGAAGTAAGTGGCGGTTTGATTTTCAATTCTTTCATGATTACTTGTGCTAGTTACTGCAGCTTCTTGGTTTGTATTTATAGTTTCAGTTTCTGGTTCACTTAATTGTTGATGCCTTACATGTTATTTATCCATCATTAGTCACTTGCAATCTTCCTGGAAGAACTGTTCAGAAAGAAAAGAACACGTTGAGAGAATAATGTAATTTGTGAACAACAGGTGGGAACATGTAATGGAGTACAGCAAGGAAATAAATTCTCTTCTTGGTAATTCAAAGTCATCTGCTACTCCGACCATCGAAGATCCAAAGTCTGTATTGAAGGTAAATCTTGGTTTACTGTTAGGTTTCCGCATTCTTGGTGCATAAATGATTTACAAAATTCCTACACTGATGATTTTTATAAAAACTCAGAAAATTGAGGAGCCAACCTCTCTGAAAGCAGCCTGGGAGCTGATTGAAATGTTTTATGCTGACAAGCAATCTCAGACCTGGATCCCTGAACGCCTTCTTGATTGGTTAGCTGTATGAATTTTTCAATTGTTACCTTGGTCCCTTTACTTGGCATTCTTCTTTCATTCATGGGGATAATATCGTTTGTTTTCTTGTACAGGATTTTGATTGTCTGTTCTCTGTAAATCAGCCAACAGTCCATGCAAAACTCGTGGCTTTCCAAAATGAACTTCTGACTATACAGGTCTTTAGTTTGTTGCCTTATCTTTTGTGGTATTGCAGTTTAACTTTGGCATTCATTTACTGGGATCTATTCCTGGGCTTGTTGATTTTGTGTGGACTATTTGGTCCCACCATCCACTGCTAATGATATAGCACCTGGAGTAACGGAGTGAGTTTTCGAGTTATTTATAGTATCACTTCAGTCCAGCACTTAAATATATCAAAATAGTGCGTGGCGCTTATGTTTGTTCTGCAAATTTTATGGTGATGGCAACTTTAGTTAAAAGTAGTTTCAGGTTTAACACCTTACAAGCAAATTTTCTATTTTGATGGCTTTTGGGCATCAAATACATAATAAACAACTTATTTCTGATATATCTATATCAGAATGTTGTCGGAAATCATGTTAAGTAAAATTTCCATCTTTAACATTCTTAGTGTGATTTATTTATTAGATACTCTTTGGAAGTATACCGACAGCATCAAGTATGTTAATCAATCATTTTATATTTCTTCTCATTTACACTCTCTCTCTCTCTCTCTCTCTCTCCCCAGGCAGTTGAGAATGATCCAGAGTATTGGGAAGTTATGTCATCAGCCTTAGCAGTTGGTTGGCTTGATGTTGTTGTAAGTACTATTACATTGAGAAAATCACTTGTATTTCATTCAGCTTCTTATATTAAACTCATTACTTGCAGGTAAAACTGTTGCGCTTGCACGGATCTTATCAGTTCGATCAGCTAGGAAGTCGTGAGGTTAGCAAGGATTCGTGATTTTGAAATGAATCAGCTTAATAATGTGTCCTTAGAGTTGACAGGTGTAATATCACCTGTGAACTTTGGATTTTGAGAATGAGTTTGCCAGTTACATATAATGGTTACATGTGGCACACACAATCATCTAACGAAACTCTAATCTATTGATTTAATAATCACACATCTTTAAATAAGAATAGCATCTGAATTTTTTGCATCTATCCGAAACAGATAGAAAATGGACTTGTAGAGGCAGTTGCTCTTCTTATATCACAGATGCCACGTCTGCGCCCTGATCTACCACCAGAAAAATTAGGGGAATGCTACAACACCAAACCTGAGTTTATGAAGGTAGCATAGACCTTGGGCATCTTGTATCTATTTAAAACTAAGCTTGATATTTTTAGATCCTTGGCATCGTGTATCTATTGAAGATTAAGCTTATTATTCTTGATATATTTTATTTCTCAGGCATGGGAGAAGTGGCGAGGTCAAATTACTAAATTGGATTGCAGTACATTCTGGCTTCAATGTGATCACGAGAAGACTAGGGTTGGACTGAAAAATATGCTTCAAATCATGTTGGGAAATGCCAGCATGCTCTCCAATGCAACATATCACTGGATAGAGCTTTACGTCTCCAACTTTTTGTA
The DNA here is from genome assembly GCA_014898755.1 of Handroanthus guayacan. Taxonomy (NCBI): domain Eukaryota; kingdom Viridiplantae; phylum Streptophyta; class Magnoliopsida; order Lamiales; family Bignoniaceae; genus Handroanthus; species Handroanthus guayacan. The sequence goes on from JACFYI010002305.1 coordinate 747,603, forward strand.
CATCAGACCTTTCACTGTGGTCAGTGTAGATTTTTCTTTTGACCTAGCTTAGTTAGTGAAGCCAGGGAGAAGAAAATGAAGGGAAAGAATAAAGAATGTTAATTTGATTTATATTTAAACTATGGTTATATTGCAGGGTATAGAAAGCATGAATAGCCTAGCTCAGAAATGCATGCATTTAAAACCAATTTCCAATCGCCATAAGTTGATGGGACTCGTAACTGGGATTCTAGAAGAAAGTACAGAGGCAAGGAATCTGAACTAGCAGCCTAATGTTATTTAATTTCCAGCTTCTTTTCAGCCATAAGTGAGTCATTATTTTTATTTTATTTTATTTTGTGATTTAGGTTGTTCTAGCTGAATGCTCAAGATCATTTGGTCCCTGGTGAGATAACTCTCCTTCTTTTGTGTGTTCTGGTTGTGGTTCAACTGTTTTGTTATGTGCCAAGGTTGTGAAATTGTATGAACATTTTTAACAAGTCATATGACTGGATGGTGTTTGATCTCTGTTATACCTGGCAAATAATTGATCTCATTGACGGATGCATTTTATTTTATGGCCTGCTAATTGGTGAGTGAATCAATAAAATCATGAGAATTCAGATCTGGGATTACAGAACTGGCCTCACACTTGTAATGATGCTTTATTTTTATCTCTGAACAGGATGATAACCCATGCTGTAGAGCTGCTGACAGCTGGGAGCACTCAGGCAGAAATGCTTTTGCATGAAGAGCAATCTAAACTTGGAGGAATCTGCATAGAAGAGCTCCATAGACTGATTTATGCCCAAATCCTTTCCTCTCATGCTTTGACATGGAATGTAAGTGGCCAATCTTTAGGTATTAATGTTTATGCCTCTTAGCCTTTGATTCTCTGGACTGCTAAGTACTTAATACAAGGTTTAGTTTATAATTCATTTGAAGTTGACTAGACGATTGCTTTTTGGAAATGTCTTTTGATGGTGGAAATTAATATAGAAATTGCCTTGATGATTAAAAGTAGACTAAAGAAAATTAATTTAAATGTGATGATTATCTTTGATCCAAGCGTCAATAACTACGACTATGCGCGAATATTAAAATCATGCCTATAATGTTATAATGTTTCTGTGCCATCTGAATTTTCAGCATTGTACATTCTTGTGTACCTTAAATGCTTATCATACTGCTTGTACTGTGACTACTGTCTAGATTTGGGAAATTCAGACACTTGGTGAGAGTTTATGTTTCTGGAGAGGGATGGAAATCAAATCAAGATTTTGTTCAATTGCTGATTGACTAAATTTGTTTCTATGCCTGGCATCTATTTTCCAAGAACTGTGTGTTTCATTTTTTTCCGAAAGGGTAACTGTAGGATTGTCTAGTGATCAATAGATCAAATCATACCTCTCTTCCTTTCAGTTAATACCATTTAGTTTGTCAGTGAGATACAGTTCGACTGTTCTCAGCTATTCTGTAACTCTTCCTTTGCAATAAATCATCTACATGTTGGTCCTCAGATTGCTCCTATATATTTGACATCGTGCATGAAGCAAGGACTAGGCTTGTTGGAGAACTTATTGTACAAGCAACCTGTACAACATCATCAAGTGTTACTAAAGGTAATTGAGCTGCTTTTTGTTCTGAATCATGCTTATCTCTATTTGCCATCATTGTCCATCAGTTCACTTCAATTGCTTGATGCTGATGGCATCTGCATTTATTAAAGCGATTCTTAGTCAATTTTCATGTTCTTTTCTAAGCAGAGCATAGAGATCTGCCATCTGAATGGACTTGATTATGTTAGTCACGACATGATGAAGGTATGTTTTTGAGCAAGTTATTACTTGTGTCTGGGGTTATGGTCAATGCACTGCATGTACCATAAACACTATGTCATACATTATTTAATGCAACTTTTCCTAATCTGCTTCTTATTTGCTTTACTTGCTTTGCGGTCAATCTTGAAATCAATAACTTATGCTTGTAGAGTTCACTTTGTTTCAATTCTTCATCTATGCAAGCAGATTGCTGGAGTTCATTACTGGAAACATGGCAAGAAAGGTTCTGCTGTGTTCTGGCTTCAGCAAGCTCGAGATGAAGTTCGCCTAAATCGGATTGCCAAGCATTTATTTGATTTTGTTGGAAAATCAGTTTCTGATGAAAGTTTCAAGGTAATTGTTACTCAACCTTTATATATCACAAATGAAACATACTGTGTAGGTTCACTTGTTTTTGGTTATAGTGAGAATATTTAATATTTTTAAAAAATATTAAAAGTGGCTCAGCGTGCATATTAATTCACACTATGACTCGTTTTGCGATTGTAAGATGAGAAGATAAGGCATTAATATGTAGAAACTTTGATGCGGGGCACAGATTCTTTTGATGACTCATTTCTGACATTATTCATAGAGAGGAAATTTCTGTTGTTACTGCTAAGATGTTAAGATGGTGGTTCGCTTTTTACATTGTTGTCATCCATAATGACCGGCATCATTCAAAACTTCTGCATCAAACATTTCAACGTCCATGCTAATCATGTAATTTTTGTGTGTGTGTGTGTGTGCCTTTTTTTTTTTGGTCTCTCCTGTATTTATCTACTCCGATGGCTTTCTGAGTATTTTTCCCTTTTCCCACAGCAATGGGAAGGAATGATTGAATTATTGGGGACTGAATCAAAAACTGCTGGCGGTCTCGAGTTCTTGAAGAAGTATGCCATCTTTCAGTCACTCCAAATTTACCAAGTTCCATATCGTTTCCCTGTTTTCAGCATTTCTTAATGTCCCTCAGGTATAGAGATTTCAGACTATCCCTCCAGCAAGTTCAAGATGGAATAACCACCGATGCTGCCTGGAAAGCTGCAGAAGCCCTTATATCAGTATGTCTGATCATTTATATAGTGCTATTAAATTAACCTAAAGCTAGAATGCTATTCTAGAATTTAACTATCCATCACCGTATATGATGTCTTTTTTGAAGTGTTTGCACAGTTTTAGTTCCTCGTGAAGTGAGTCATAACATCATGTATGCGGTTTGACTTGCTTATTATTGAGGGATGCTTGTCCTCCTGGTTTATGTTGAGTGAAGACAATGCTTGTTCTAAGGATTTGCATTTTTGTTTTTTTTGCAGCTCATGAGAAATCCTTCTACACCTCAGCAGTTTTGGCTACCGCTCTTATACGACTCTGTAAGCCATTCTACTTTTGTCAAATAGTACCATTTTTTGTTCTTAATACATGAGGAAACTAGTAGTTTGTGACCATGCATGTTCACTTTCAAGTTAAATAATTCCAATTTATCATGTGCAAAATCTGAATCTTTGGCAAAAAACAATTAAACTCTCTCTCTCTCTCTCTCTCTGGTGTACTATGTAGGACTGTTTATTTTCTAACTCAGCAAGTGTACATTTCACATGATTCTTCGACTCTTAGAATGCTTACATGATCCTTCGACTTTTTTATTCTGTGCAGTTGAAATTGCTGAACTGGCAGGAGCGTCCGTTGTTTAATGTTTCTCAGACTAACCTTTTGTTGAATAAATTGCAAGAGTTATCGTTAGCAAGATTGCTACCAGGCTTTGTTGATGCTGACTTGCCATCCGAGGCCTTGAAATCTGTCAGGCTGGCTCTTGCAACTAATTTAGGACGAGCTATCCTTGATGAGTAATTTTTCTAGCTTATGTTTGTACCTCTACCCATATATATATATGTGCATAATGTTATAAGTTCCTTATTCTATGGCTCAAACAATTACATTTTTTCCTGCCATGAAATGAGCAATTAGTTGTATTTGGGGAATTAAGGTTGTAACATTTTTTTTTCAATTTTTTTAATTTTTTTAGGCTTCTCTTGTAAACCTTCACTTTCCTTTGATGCAATGAGTGTGTGAATTCTTGTCCCCTGGAGTATCCATGTGAAAAGATGTACTCGTGGATGGTGGTTTTGTCATCTTCTTGTTTTATCTACTTGTGAAAAGAGTGCTGAGTCTTTGCGTTGATGACTAGGAGTGCCAATGATATGAGCTGAATCGAGCATTGATCATTTTACTGGACTCAAGCTTGAACCAAGATATTTGCTTGACTTTGTGTTAAAGATTCAGCCTTGGGTACAAGCTTGAGGTCTAGTTCTAATTGTTTTATTGTATCAGTGATGTTTGAACCGAGCTTGAAAAGTTTAATCATTTTATGATATTCTTTTTATAACAAAATAAAATAAAATGGAATGGGCTCGCGAGTCAGCTTGTGAACTTATGAATTAGAATAATTTGGCTTGAGTTTGGCTCAAAATTTATACAAATTAAACCATGAGTTTGGCTTAGCCAAAGTACTTTTCGAGCCACCTCGAGATAAAATTTGGCACTACTTTGTTCTGGACACGCTTTTTAACTCACGCCCACGAAAAAACCAAAAAAATAAATAACAGACACAAATTGTTGATGTTCTTAAAAGGGCTTTTAGGATCACCATTAAGGACAACAAAAAGATCTTTCTACATATACACACATGGAACCAAACCATATGATATGAATCCCACCAGGCCAATGTCAAATCTGAAGAAAATGGGCGTGTCTTCGGTCTCAAAAGTCAGTGGCACAGACTAGAAACTTTCAATCCCAATCAAAGTGTTTCTCAGACAACACTGAAGTTATTGAATGCAAAAAAGAAAACATGTCATTGTCTGCATTGCTGCATGCATTGATTTTCATGTCATTGAAATTTGAACTTTGTGGTCCTCATATTCTACTATTTTTGGGTGTTTTTTTTTTTTTT
>JACFYI010002305.1:761154-777831 GCA_014898755.1 Handroanthus guayacan
AAGAACTAAATTGTTTGGCTACTTGAGACAAACAAAGTGGCCAATTATATGATATTGTAAAATGTCTAGAGTGCGTGAGTTTTCAAATTATCAATTTCATAATATACATACAAGGAGCTGGTGATCTTGATAGCTTAGTATTTTGATTATGTTGAAGATAATGTCCTGCATTATATATATTGATGGTGTCCAAATTTATCGTTACGTATGAAAAGTTCAATTTCATAAAATATAGTCTCGTTAATACTTTTGGTGGTAATCAAGGATTTTATCTTTCTAAAAAGAGCGGTAAGCGAGGAAAATACCTACTTATGAAATGTTTCAAATATACATCATCTCCTTTTAACATGAACCAAACTATTTGAATCCAATTTTTCAAAATGTTATCGTAATAACATTCATATTGATGATGTCCAAATTTGTTTCTAACAAATAAAATTTAGTTTTGTAACATATTATCTAGTAATTAATAAATGAGCACTGGTTACAGGAATTTTGTTTTCATAAAAATCCAGGAATTTTATTGCAATGTTATATACATATATTAAATTCATTATTTGGTTAGTCAAGCCAAGCCCCCCCATCATTTTTGTTGTTGTGCTCAAAAAATTATTTTGCATTGAATTATGTTGCCCTTGGCAAGTGTTTTTGTGTACTTATCTAATTTATTAATAAAAAATCTTATATATATATATATATTATGTATGGCACTTATCTGTTTTAGGGCTTATAACGTACCATCATATCAACCAACCACCGGATATATCAGGGCATGTCTTGGATTCTTGAGTTGTCTGAATTTTGAATAATTCTACAGTAACTATAATTATTTATATATTTACAAAAATATATAAAAGAAATATAAAGGAAAAAAAGAAGATGTGATGGCCATTAATTGGCGCGTTGATATGTTTGTCGTCCTTGGTGTTTCTGATGTATTTGGTTTGTTGACAATTTTACCCTTTGAACAAAAAAAGAATAATAGAATAGATATGGATTTAAAAAGCAAATAAGTTCTAAAATTTTATGATTTGTAGAAAAATAATTATGGCTTTTAGTTTTTGTAATTGATTATATGCTCAATTATTATTATTGTATTTCCATTCTTTGGTGGATTGAATGTCATTCATTTGAAAAAAGCTATATATAATTAACCTATTTATTATTAAATCTATATGATAATATAAATTAATATTAGTTAGAAACTTATAAATATGTTGCTAATGGTCAAATTCTATACTCTATTTAAAAGGGAGATAATATTTTATCATTACAGATATCATTTTTTTTGTAAAAATGATCTATAATCCTATTAGATGAATAATATTAATTAACAACAAAGGTATAATACTTTGATTGCCATTGTCTCGTATGTGTTCGGCGCGCGCACACACACACACAAAAACAAAAAAAAAAAAAAACGAAAAACAAAAAGACCTTGACCTCATCATAATTAATAAATTATTGTACAAATGATGCATATCCTTCTTAAAGTACATCGATCGGATAAATCAGTATTTTCATTCTAAACATAAATAATGATATAAGGACGATTATGATTAATCATTATAGTCAATATATATATGTATCATTCTCCAAAAAAATTATTGGGTTATATTAAATTACCATTAGTCTAAAAGTAATTCAATTAATTATATGCTAATTGGGTTGCAGTGCAAAACACAGCATTCACCCTGATAGGGCAGCAGCATTACTTACGGTGATTGCTAATTGTATTTATTTATTATGAGGCCCTATTTCATTAATTAATCAATTAATGTGATTATGATATGAAATTTCTTTATTTGTGAAAAATGATTATGAATTAAGATAATAATTAATCCTATTTTAAAGTACGTCGTTATCAAAAGAGGTCACCAAGTCACTGATTAAATACTTTTGAAAAGACTGTCGGAAGAATGATTAGTTGGTTGATATGACTAATTAAAAAGGTTTTATGATCAGTAATGGATGTTGGGTTGGTAGTGGATGGCTGGGTGTTGGTAGTTGCCTGTGTATCACATATAACAAATAATTAAGTGTGTAATTAGTGATGAAAATCACGTGATTAGCAGTATAATTAAGTACTAATTAAATTTCTCATAAAATTGCCTCCCTACCCCTTCTTTTACAATTTTTTGCTGCCATGCGTCTTGATGATGATTGAGACGGTCATGCATCCAAAAAAAAAAAAGAGAGAGAGAGAGATAGAAGAAAAAAAAAAAAAGAAAAAGAAAAAAGAAGTAAATATAAATAAATAAATAAAGGTTTGAATGGCAAATATTTGATTGCGTGGCATGAAAGAATTGATGAGTGGAAAAGCGTGTTTCTAACTTATGACCCGAATAAATTATTTAAGATGCTGAAAGCGTGTCTGGATAATCTCTGATTGTCGAGTAACAGGAGAATATTAAAATATGAAAAAAAATTAAAATTAGATGTTCACTTAACAAAAAAAGTTACAAAATGAAATATTAATTTATGGGGATAGAATGAAAGGACATTTTTACCCAACTATATGGTCACTTTATTAATGTGATGATCTCATCTTTAAGTTGTTAAATTTCACATCATACTTAAGAAAAATGTTATGAAATACATCATATAGCTGCCTCTCCAATGTGGATTATTTTTGTTATAAATAATTTTTGCTACCCTAGCTCGCCCAATAATTATGCCAAGGCATTTATAAAGATAAAAGGAAATAACACTTTATTGTACTATAATAGGATTATTTATTATTATATTTCCATCAGTCAAATGACTTATAATTATTTCTAATCCTGTAGAAACAATATATTCTGTTACTATTAGGGCTTCGTTGTTAGGGTGGATAATATTATTAAGCTCCACGTTGCAACCATAATAATTATTTGCATAAGATAATGTTTGTTTAATTTCTCATGACATAATTGAATGATTGAATTGTCAGAGGAAGACAAAATTTAGGAACCAAATTTGGTACATTATTATATTAATAATCAATATATGGGGTCATGGTGCATGATTTGATTTCTCAGATGAAATAAATCCAAAGGATAAGTGGAAAACTTGGGTCGCAAAAAAGGAGGACTATATACCAAGATTTTGGTGTCTCAAAATTTTTCAATTTTGATTTATCTTTATTTATGAGGTTTTTATATAATTAGATGTTGATTTTTATTTTTTTATTAAATTTCTGGGAAATGTATGACAAGAAAAGCACAAAACCACAAAAAGTGGTGGTGGGTTCAATATATCTGCAAATAATGTTCAACAGAGAGAAACTTAATCTTGATGTATATGTTATATATATATATATATATATATAGTTTTTACTCAACATTTTATTTAAGAATTTAGGGATTAAGAATTTCAAATTTGTACTAATAAATTTGTTGGGCTCGTTGATAATATTAAAATTAAAATAATTTCTAAAAATTTTTAGCATTCATTATGAAGTATTTCTTCATCATTATGGTGCATTTTAAATTCACATGTTCTTTTCTTTTCTTTTTCTTTTTTATTTTAAATATATGTCAATTCAAACGCAATCTCCATGGTCAACATAATTAAAATAAAATAAAGGAAAAAACATAAAATAAAAGAAAGAGTATTTTTTTTAAGAATCCAAAAGTGTATTTTGTCCATGAAGAAAGTTGAATGTGATAATACTGTCCCCCCATTGATTCTTTCCCACTTCAAATTGGAACCAAATAGTGTTTAGACATGACTTTATCTTGTATAATGGTATATATATATATATGCTACAAAAAGTGGATATATATCTTGGTATATATTCTTATTTATTAATTTAATAATACATAGTTTCTTCAGGTACATTGTATTCTTTCATTTAGACCACCAATTAAATACTTTATAATATAATCAATTATGCATTTCACCATTTCTTCAAAAAATTAAAGAAAGTAAACTTTCTTTGAAAAATGAATTGAACTGGGGCAATCGAAATCACAATCTACTCCTATAAAATTAAATAATAAATAAAAGTAAAGATAGGAATAGGATGGTCTACACATTGTACTTAATTGACATCCTCAAAGTCAATTCTTTTTTATCAAAAAAAAAAAAAGTCAATTCTTTTTTTTTAAAAGAAAATATTTATCAGGCACAAAATTTCAAACATGGATAGAAGGTTATTTTGTTAGTTTAATTGAATATATATGGTAGGCTTTGGAAGTTATAACAACGTGTTGTGTTGGTAAATTCAAAGCATAGTGTCCAGCACATTCAAAGCTAGAAAGTTCACACACACACGCGACTTTCAAAAACCATGCCCTAGAAAATATTATAATGTTTATTATTGACAAAAAATTAAGTCACAATTAAAAAATTATCACTAATAATATGCATATTACAACAACTTTAATCATGATATTAATCATACTCTTTATGTGAATAATTTTCGTTTTATCACAATATGACTTTGTGAGTGATATTTACTATTTTCAACGGTCACTATTAACAATTATCTATATATATTGTATAACGATTTAAACAAAATTTTTTGACACTATTAAGTTTGTGAAAATCATTATAACGACAAATTAAATTTCTTTATTGATACCGTTACTAATTTTTCTTTTTGCTTGCATGGTCCATGACATTCAAAAATGCATAATTTTCTGATACGAGACAAGATTTGACATAAATATATGTATATTAGCCAATTAATTGTTTATAACTTGTTAATTAGAAGGGTTTTTTTTGGGGCTTATAAGAAAGTAGGGTTTCATGACAAAGATCTTTGATTAGAAACCTATCTACTTTATGAAACATGCATATGATACAAAGTTGTAATGGAGATTTTAAGCCATAGGATAGAAAAAAGTAGGGTAAAGATAGTGACTGTGAAATGTCCCAAAAATTATAATAAAAATTTAAAACTCTTTTCTAACGTGTTTTTTTATGGCAAATGAAAGAAAAGGAAATGGTGGAAAATGAAATTGATACTGTTTCCACTTATCTTGAACGTTGTCACTCTCATCGTAATTAATTTCCTCAAAGTAATTAATTCGTACTATAATTCACATGTCATGTTAAATGTAATGATACTTAAATTTAATTATATTTGTTATAAAAATTTCAGCTTTTAAAATATTGTTTTAATAACATGATGCTTTTATCCTTATTAAAAGATGCAAAAATAAGTACATTCTAATATTAATCTATGATGAATACCATATAATTTAATTATCAAAATAAGAATAATATATAATTTATCAAAAAATTCTCAATTTTATGGTTATGAAAGTAATATAAGTCAATGTATAAAAGATTAAGTAGTCATTACTAGAAAACATCCCTTTACTAACAAAAAATTTGTAGTAAATAGACGATATGATGATTCGTGGTGAAATACTATTGGATTTAAAATAGGAGCAAATTTGTGTGGATGAGAGTATTTGTGACGAATATAAAAATAAGTTCTTTAATGGGGATCAATTCTTTCATGTACCTAATAACTGACAAGACATATATGTACTAATAGATTTTGACAGATGGAAATTATCACTGAACCTTGTACGGTAGTGATAAATTTTATTAAAATACATCGAAAAGTATTTATTTATTTATTTTTCTTGTGGTGATCATATGATTAATCATATGATGGTATGTAATTTGTCTCAAAGTTCTAATTTTCTTTAACGTAACTACTTATGTCATCAATACAATTAAATTTATTTAATGTTGTCCATATGTTCTCTTTTCGACTTTCGTGATGAAAGAATTATCTTCCTCACGTAATTATATGATACTATTTATTCAAAAATAATCCCAATTCATTGATCTTAACCCACAAATCAATGTAATTAAATAAAAATAAATAATTAAGAGAGAGATAATAGAAAATAGAAATTAACTTTGAAAAAGATGAACTCTGTACAGTTAGATTCATTGAAGAGGGCTCACAGGTCACAACAAACATGGATTAACAATGATCAAGAAAATCTTTAGCCCTTTCAATGAAAAATAAAAAAAGGGCCATAAATTTTCCTGAAGTTCAGACAATGAGAGAAAAAAAGCACAATAACGTAAAATAAACAAAAACATCATCAGTAATTCCACAACAAAGTCTCGAAGAAGCTAGAAATCCCACCGTCATCAGCAACATCGCCGCCGCCGCCGCCCCCCCACGGCTGCGGAGGGTCCAACCATCCCTCCTCCACCGCGGTATCAATATACACAAAGTCATTACTCAGTTCCGGCGAGTCAAAACAAGAACCCAGGCTCGGTAACTCAACGATCTCGCTCAGTTCCTCCGACGCCGTCGAGAGGTCCATTGAAGAAGAAGAAGATGACGACGATGACAAAACATCAAATTTCTCCATAGCAGCCGCCTTAGCGGCGGCGGCCTGAACGTCGCGTGGGCTGAGTGAAACGGGGCGAGGCAGGGCGTTTGCGAGCTCAGGAAAATTGAGTATGGCGGACGCGCCTTTAATGCTCAATGCTGCCACGTCATGCGCACGCGCCGCCATTTCAGGCGTAGGAAAAGTCCCTAACCATATACGCGATTTCTTACGGGGCTCACGAATTTCAGATACCCATTTGCCCCAGCTCCGCATTCGGACCCCCCGGTAAACAGGGTGCTTGGTGGCGCCGCCGCCGTTGACATCTCGAATTCTCTTGATTTTCTTGGCGGTTTCCGGCGGCTCCACGGCGGAGGATTCTTGATTTTGGGATAATGAATAAGAGGAGGAGAATGAGAATAATTCTGAATTATGGACTTCAGAACTCATGATGATTATATTGTCGGAATTTGAACATATAATTCTGAATTTAGAGTGTGTTTTTGTGTGTGGGACTTCTTAAATTTCCGTTCTTGGAAATATTGTACTGATTGGCAGACGTTGTAAAGGTTTTGGAAGAAGTTGAAAGACTTTAGCAGAGAAATATGAGGAATATATAGTATGCAGAAATATGGAAGGTTTATAGATTTTTACCCTCATAAGCAAAAAGAAAGAGTTTTTATTTTTTATTTTTTGAATTTTTATCTTGTATTATTGTGATGATGGTAGAGATGGGTGATTCTGGTAAGGGTGCAAAGGGGGTCCCATTGTATAATACACCACGCAACCTCTCATTCAATTGTTTTCAACCTTTTGATGTTTTTTTGGGTTTCACTTTCACCTGTGTTTACTCTCCATAGTACTGTGAATTTATCCCTTACATGTTTTTCACAGTTCTTTTGGCTTGTGTTTCATCATCTTGTGGTGGAAGATGGAAAATTTTGTGTTTTAGTTGGCTATGCATTGAATATGTTGTAAAATTTGAAAATTTGTGTTGTTTGTTTGAATGTATATGCTCAAGATATGCTTGAATTGGATGTTGGATACGGACGATTTAGTCGTTTCGAAGTATTATCTAGTTGATATTTGTAATGAAAAGTTTAATTAGTTGTATTGAGTTATTGTCTGACTGACACTCATATGAGATTTTGATTTGAAGGGTAAGATAGAAAAATAACTTATAAATTTATTTAAAATTCTTGTCTTTCCAGAGGCGAGGAGTTCCTTGAAAGACTTACAACTCTCTTTCTCATAAATAAAGCCATTTCAAGATGTCCAAATCTATCATCAAACATAGAAGGCCTAACTATATTGGAATATTATCCTGACGAGCATTGATCTTGAAAATACGCAAGACGACTAGAACAATTTATAAACTGTTTCAAAATTCTCAATTCGTTTGATGTGGTTTCAGACTTGATATCATTGTTAAGCGAATTGCGAATCATCAGATAAAAAGATAAAGTGAAATACTGAAATCACCATATGTGATTTAACTTTTTATAATTCAATTAAGGATGTACTTAATTGTCATGATTCAAGTTGAGCTACACTAGTTGGATAATAGTGATGGTGTTTGGAGAAGGAAATATATGTTGTTAGTCTCAATGATATATATATGAGAGAGACACATATACCCGTTTAATTTGTTTGTTTTAAAGAGGACCATGACTGGTTTTTAATACTTTGAACAATATTCAAATTTAACTTAATTATGCATTTATTTACAGATATATAATCCTATCATCAAATTGCCCACTAGTTACAAATATTGTGTTATGTGATTATTTGTGTAGGGTTGAGAGCCCTTTCCAAGGTCAATTAAGTACCACATCTTCGTGTGGGGATAATGAAGATTTCCTCAAAGTTTTTTGTTGGTGGGTTACATCTATTTATTTAATTAAGATATCATGGCAAGAGATAGGAAGATAAGGGTTACTTTGTCTTAACACCACACAAAGCAAGAGAATCCAGCATTATAATATTAATGTTGTTACAATAAAATATTTAGGTAACAAGAAAAATATCTAACATTAATTGGATCATGCCCTAGGGCTCTTGCAAATTGGAAATAATTTACTTGCTTGTGGTCTATATATGTTGAAGTTGGTCCCTATGAGAAGCAATCCAGACGAGCTGAAGATTTCAGCAGCAATGGGTCCATTTCTTACACACATATATATATATATTTCAGTCCTATAAAATTATTTCTTTCATCAACTTATATATATATATATATATATATGAATTTCTTTGACAAGATGTTTTGTCCTTCTAGCAAAAAATGAATAATAATAATAATAATAATAAAATACAAACACGCACGATTTATATTGATTTATTTTGTGAAATAACTTGATGACCCGATAATCTTCATTTCGCGAGACATGGAATGTGGATCGAACTTCACTTTGAGCATGGAATATGAAGCCAATATCACAATTCACAACAAGAAGACACGTAACTCATTTTATTAATAATTGAGGAAAGATTTCTTATTTTTTAATGAAATCTAGTACTAATATTATTTTGTGCTGGATTGATTTAATTTGTTCTTTTTACAACTATGTTCTTATATCTCTTATTACGAATAATTATTTTTATGATAGAATTGAAATATGTTACAAAATAAAATTTTGTGATGGAATTATCATAAATAACATATTGAAAATTGTTATATATAGAACTTGCAATTAATTCATCACTAAGTGCTACCATTTCATACATATTTTGTTCTTTCCTTCGTTAGAATTTCAATACCAAATTTTCATGGTATTATCTACATGTGAAAAATTTTTATTAGTCACAAATTTTCAATTAGCAAAAAGGTATTCTCTTGAAAATTTGAGCCTTGCAGTTTATGAGAAAAGACCTAATCAAAGGCGCGCCGCATAATCATTATTAAGTACATGATGCCATCAAATATCAATGATAAAATGACATTTTATCTGAAATTAGCTGACCCAATTAGACAAACAATAACAACTAATTAAAGTAATTAACCCACCAATAGATTTGAAAATAACCCTCTTTCAAATCAGTTAGATGGGCAATATTTATCACATCTCAAATTCTCATCCTCCAATTGTCTACCATATTTATTATTCTAAAAAGTGTGCATCGAAACAAGGTATTGAAAAATGCAAAGATAAGTTAGGTAAAATGAAGATTAAATATATCCCTCTAATATTCTTTACGTTTCTATTTCAATAGCGTACGTTTGGCTGTAGAAATTAATTGTTCAATAGGTTATTTTAAGAATTTTGAGCGAAATATAAGTCACAAATTCATTGCACTTATTTTCAAAATAAGTATGAAAATGTTTATTGACCAAACCCAATTTTTGCGATCTTAATGGCAATAAATTTATGAAAGATTGTGACGTTTTTGAAAGAAAAATAAAGGGTACCAAAGTTTTGTTCCGACATACTAGTTAGAGCACCACGTGGTCAAACTTAATTACGAATGTCACATTTTCTAGAATGTATTTTAACTGTTGGTAAAAAAAATTAATGATATCAAATCTTGTCTCGTATAAAAGTCGAGAAGTTTGAGTTAATTTATAATTAAACTGCTCTCGTTTTTCAATTAATATTTTGATCATAAAGATAAAATGATCTGCTATGTGAAAATATATAACAATCATGTGATTCTTCTCAAAGTCGCTCAACTTGAGAATTCTAGTTAATTAATCATAATATTAAGGATCTTATCTAATCTCGAATAACTTGAAAGTCTTTATATTTATAATTTATATATTATATCTTTCATTTGTTAGAACATTTTCTATAAGAATAAATGTCACAATACATGTACGGATAGACGGATTTAAGTATCGTGTACATATATACAGAGAGATCAAATCAAAGTTTAAGAATTACGAAATTAATTAATGATGTAAGGTTTGGAGGAAGAAATCATATACAGTAAAACAAGGTTGAGCTTCCAGATATTTATTGCTATTATTGGTGTTGAAAAACTTTGGCCATATCATATAATGAAATTTCTTATTACATCAATTAATCTCTTCTATATTTTGACATTTTTTAAAGTATTCTTCTGCTCTCTCTCTCTCTCTCTCTCTCTCTCTCTCTCTCTCTCTCTCTCTCTCTCTCTCTACATACATACATATATATATATATATCTTTTTCTTAGTTGGATACATTTTTCAATTTAAATTCTTTATCATATATTGATGATATCAAATGTATCCCACATCAGAAAAGTACAAAAGCTTGAGACAGTTTATAAACTATCCTCCCTTCTTACTCTTCCAGGTGCTTTTTAAGACAAAATCACTCACCATGAGTGCTAAAGAACAATATTCAGCCTATTGCACCCTTTGAGATGTCTTTTCAAGATAAATTTTTTTACCATGTCAGATGATGAATTTAGACATCATTATATTATTATGAAAAGCCATCGATATATATATACACATGTGGTATAATAATAGATTCAAAAGCTTTTCAAAGCAACACTTACAAAAATTGTTAAACCAAGAAAAGGTTTGTGGGACAAATACATTTATTTCCTGGGAGTAATTAAAATAAAGCTGCGGTACCTATAATTTTTTGACACGATAAATTCTCTGACAAATTAAATATTCTGACAAGAGTCTGTAATAAAAAGAGGCAGTAAATAAATTAATCTTTAGTTTGACCTGTGCCACAAGTTTAGACTGCACCCTTTGATAGTACTGATCAGTTAATTATGAATATCAATGCTGCAATAAATATTCTCATTCTGTTTTATGCCAGATTGCAGGAAAATACACTAATATCTGACTTAAGAATGAAATAAATAGAAAAATAATATAATTTTTTGGTTATAGATTAGAAAATTTAAGAGTGGATTATGGGACATTGGCTTTTCCTTGATAAAAAAAAAAAAAAAAAAGATGCAGTCAATTTCCAAGTTTTTTTTCATCACCCTTTCCTTCTCTTTCTTACACATCACGAGTTGAACCGACTCGCGAGCATTACAAGCCGAGCTTGAGTTAGCGCGAATTAAAGCTTGGTAATTCTTTCATTTTTAGTTGTGTTAAATCAAATCCGACTCTTTCCTTGAGCTATTTTCAAGTCGTATGTAGCTACATAGCCTTGTATCCGTATGTTGACTTTGAAGTCTGTATATAATTTACTATATCATGAGTTACTAATATAATATTACTTATAAAAAAAAAAAAAAAGAGTTACTAATATAATATATTATTAATTTTAAATTCCAACAAACTAATTATGTTTATCATTTATTAAATTAGAAATTTTGTGTTTGAAGTCATGTGCAAAATATGAAATGCAAATATAAATATTCGAGTTTGATCAAGTCAAGTCGAGTAAGAGTCGGTCGAGTTTCCATCAAGTCAAGTTCAAATTAAAAAATCAAGCTCTTAGAACTCCAGCACCATTTTTCCCCCAAACACAAGTCGATTAGACTCAATCGCACCCCTACCCTACTCCTATTTCTTAGGAATCAACAATGTACACATGGGAAATTATACAACTTCAAAAACAGACAAGCTCAGGAGAAAATTCTTCTGCCAAAAGGTGCCAATCTTTCACCTTAATATAGAAAATATTGCCCTATTAAGCAAATAACAAATCTTGCGATTTTATTGGGGTTCCATTGTTTCATTTTTATAAAAAAAATTTAAAATAATAAATGAATATGTTCCAAATAACATGAGAAAAGGCTGGCTTGTCACACTACTCAAATTAGAAATGCCATTGATGTCCACAATCCTTTCTAGCAATTTAATAACTCTCCCCTTTCCTCAACTAATTTGCTGCCAAGCTTTGGAGTCCAATTTAGGTATCAAGTTAGATTTATAACACCAATAGATATTGGAACAAGATTCACACCATATGTTAAAACTCTTCTATTTTTTCATCATTTTAATTATGATGATGCAAAAGTTTGATAGAAGTATAGGAAAAATAAAAAAAATATGCAGAGGACGTTTGGCTCTGCTTCTGCTCTGTAATGAGGTGATTTTTATTTACGAAAATTGAGAAATGAATGGTACGGATCGAGAATGTTTGCGATTGTGAGTCATATAATAGAGAAATGCTTACTATGTATATTTCCAAAATAAGTGATTTTGAAAGTTTTGATATTTGAAATTATTATCTTACTTCCAAAAAATAATATTCTCACATTTATTAAATAAGGATAATACAGTATCTTCATGTAACCTATTGAATGGAAAAGTTAAAGTAGAATCTTGAATCAGGCCATCTGAAATAATCAAGATATTCTCTGCCAAGAAGTGAAAAAGTGAACACTTCATAATTAAATTTTGGCTAAAGAATCCCTGTACATATTTAAGTAGATTTTAACTTAAATTCTCCCTTGCCAAATAAAAAGCACAAGTCCCCGTTACCAAGCAGTCAAACCACTTTTCAACAATTCAAAATTGAAAAAACTGGTAGTCAAAATATCGCCAAACATCCTCCCAGGGGAAGGGGAAAAAAGGAAAAAGAAAAGAAAAATTCTTAGAATCTAAGAATTGTGGCAAAAGCCACATAATTTCCCATCATTATCATGGTGTAGACAATGCAATGATCTAATTCTGATTCAAACATATGCTGAACTGCAGCTTTCCCCAAGGAGGAAAGTTCGCTTATTGCACTTTCATCTGACACAAATATCACAGTTCTACAGTCAAACATATAAGTTCATTCTGTCAATCACAATCTAAAAGACCAAAGTTTCAGATTTTGTGTATACCTTTAATTGTCATAATTTATAAGAATGTCTCATAATCAATTTCACAGCTTATATCATTTGTGCTTACCCTTTTCTCCTCTTATGACTTAGCACAAAATCGTCGTCATCGTCACTATCTTTTAGTATCCTCTTCTGCGCTTTTACTTCACCGTTCTTGGAGGGCTGCTGCGGCTTTTTTGAAAAGTCAGGTTTAGTTGTTACCCGAGGTGGAGGAGATTTTACAGGGGTTCCTGATCGGAGTTGCTTCTGCTTCCGTTGTTTTTTATCAAACGCTTTCTTCGCTCTTTCGGGTGACAATAAGCCGTGTTCCATCAACCTGCACGTTTCAAGGTTATTTATCGATCTTTAATATGGCTCTACTATCACCCCCTTTTGAGGAAAAAAAAAAAAAAAAAACGTCGAGTAAGTTTAAAGTTATCTGTCCATGTTTCAAGAGAACAGCCCTCGTATTACCACCTCTGACGAAAAAGTCAGAATAAGTTAGTTCTCTTTGTAATTGAATCTTTTTAAGTGAAGCCGTGTAGATATCCCATAACTTTTATATAAGAAGATTTTCCTTGTTAGAAGGTGTTTGAGGGAGCTAATAAAGGGTGTTTGGTATTGCTCTTAATATTAGCTTTTCTGCTCTTAGCTACTAAAAAGAGCTTATAAACTCTCATAATAAGATGATAGAATCCTGTATTCTTATAGAAAACGTAAAAAGTTCGAACTTTATTTTAAGAAACTCCTTTAATTTTAAGCATGTTAATTGCAAAATTGTCATCACTAACTTCTTGTAAGCTCCAAAATCTTATTTTATCCAATCACTTCAACACCTTATATTTAGAATAAAATCTAACATCTTATAAAGTTAAAAAAAATTAGATATTCAAGTTTATCTAACGTTTCAAATAACCGTAGCAAAACACACTCTTCTTCCAACCAAAATTCGCTCAACAAAAGATCCACATATACTGAAAATGTGAAACTCACCAGAACTCAGCCATTTCACTCGAAGGTATTTGCTTCGATAGTGATTCGTAAAATATCCTCAATGGT
Source organism: Handroanthus guayacan (assembly GCA_014898755.1). NCBI lineage: Eukaryota > Viridiplantae > Streptophyta > Magnoliopsida > Lamiales > Bignoniaceae > Handroanthus > Handroanthus guayacan. The sequence goes on from JACFYI010002305.1 coordinate 775,215, forward strand.
TCTCGCTGTTAACCAGAAGCAACAGATGGGCACGAGTAAGAAAAAACTCGGGACAAAATTATTCAAAAAGGAATCCAATATAAATGCTAAAGATACATCATACAAAACCTCTTCAGGAGCATCGTATTTCTGGCCGGGCAACGAGTAAACCTTCTTCTGTCTGGTTTTAGTCACTGTTTTTGTATCTGTTTTTGACTGACTTGATGTTTTCTTTATAATCTTCACTTGATCAAAAACACAATTCCAAATCAACAAAAACATCCATTTCAGATTCACATACTGTGATACAATATTTAACACTTTCAATTCAACAAGTTATAAATTATAATCAACAAAATGTTGAAAATTAGAAACAAGGCTGCAAATCTTGGAAAAGAAAATCTACACATATACAGTATAGCCCAATAAATTCATCAAATGTTCAGAAAATCAATTGATTCATGGAACGGCTATTACATTTCTAATCAAAATAATCATAAAAAACAAGTAAAGAATCTAGAATAGATGATAAATAAGCAATTATGTTAAAAAAAAAAAAAAAAGAAGAAAGAAAGAAAGAAAGAAACTAACCTAACAGAAGAAAGAAATACACAAAACTAAATTGAATTGTGTAAAAGCAATAATTCTTGAATATGAGCACACCCAATTCATAGACGGACCAAAGAAAGAAAAACCCATAAAAATACCTATACAAAGCACTGATTTCTGCAGAAGGGCACCTCAATTTCAGCAAAATATTACCGGAAAAGAAAAATAAAACAAATAGCAATAAAGCAGCAATATTTGCAAATGGGTACCGTTTTCTTCTTTGATGCAGACGAATCAATCTTGGATTTTGAAGAAGATGGGCCAGCTGCAGTAGTATTCGTCTTCGATTTCATCGAATTACTGGATTTGGAATCTGCGGCCATGGCTTAATTTGGTTCAATTATTAATCCTCTGTTTCTATAACTATAATAAACTCTGTGTTAATCCAATCAATTCTGTGTTTTATTCTGATTTGCAGAACATTTGCTGATATACATGCTGGGTTTTCTGTGTCGAAGATGAATTAGAAGTTGATCCGGAATGGGGACCAGAATGATGGGTGTGGAAAGGAGAAAAGTAAAAGTAGTTTGCAGTAGTTTTTTGAGGGCATTGACCAGGTTTTACTGTTACTCTGCATGAGGTTGTTTTCGGACATGTGAGGAAATCAAGAAATAAAGACAGTATCTGATGTCATTAAGCATGAATCAGGGTTGTCATTTGCCAATGCTTTGAAATCTTTATGTAAAGAATCACAGAAACAAATGCAAGGAGGCTCCAATTTAATTGGTGGAGAAGTAAATTTTGGTTTCCACTTTGGCTCCTTTTTTATCTTGGTCATATCAAAACAATAAATAATAACAATAAAGTTATTAATTTGGTTAGGGTTTTATGGATTAATTTATAATTTTTGTTAGGTATTCCTCCGTATAAAAGACTTATGAGATCATGCTATATGACTTTTCAAGTGGCCCTTTTTAAATGGTCTGAGACTTAGGGTCTTGTTAGACTCAATCTGTGTATAAAAGACGCGATTTTTAATGATTTATGCTGATTCTTTTGGTAATTGGAAGTATTTTTATGCGTTTCTGCACATACCATGTCACATAATATTTACTTAAAAATGTCATCCAATCAGCAAAGTTGTGAATCCCCAATTTATGCATAAACAGTGTGTTCATGAACGATTTAACATACTCAAATGAATAACATAATAATCTGATAATAGTATTCAATATTACTGTGGTGTAGTGATTGATCTTTTGACTATTAAGAAGATCGTTAGTCTTAGTGTTAAAATACTACACTCGTGAACAGAATGTTAAAAGAAATTGTAAATCTTGGTGGTAAGATGCTCCACACATGAAGAAAATATTAAATCTATTATGCAGGAAAGAACTTCTAACGCTAAAATCAATGACTCGAGTAAAAAAGTACATTGAAGAATTATGGTTTATAATAGAGAGAATAAGGATAGGAAACACGCGTCAAGCATCCATATGGACTCTGGTATATTCCTCCGTAGGAGATCTTGGCCTTACACATGAGACTCGATGTTGAGGATTGGGCCGTATCATGTGGGTTTGAGATATTGGGCTCAAACAGGATAATTAGTTTAATTAGGGAATGTGGCCCAAGTGTGTGCAATTCGGACTCCCAAATCCGATATCATTGCACAATTCGAATTATGTTTTTTTTTTTTTTTTTTTTTTGGATAAATATAAGTCGAATTATGCTGATGCCTAAAGGCTAAAACCCATTTCCTTATTTTCAAAAGATTATTCAAGAAAATTGCGTTAATAGTCTCACGTATTAATGTAACGCATGCTGAATTTGAGATTTGAACATATGTTCAATAATAAACCCAATTCAATTATAGCAAAGCCAAAGGCATAACATAATATCTTAACAAAACAAAATAATAATTTTAATGCAAATGAACCAACAAAATCAAACACAAATTATTATCTTATTAACTCTCAAAATAAGATGTTAGGAACTTATAAGCTATTTTTAGAAAAGTAAGGAGATTCTAATTTATTTTTAGGATCTTCACATGCATCTTCATTTTTAGCTATTTTAATTACAAAAT
>JACFYI010002305.1:777931-792509 GCA_014898755.1 Handroanthus guayacan
CTGACGGAGTGAAATATTGAGGGGGGTATTTGAAGGTTTTTAAAGTAGAGGGGGATATTTGATTCATTTCCTATAGTAAAGGGGGCAAAGTGAATTTAACCCAAAAAATAATTCAGATCTTAGAAGGATTCAACCCACGTGCGGGCGGAACTTTCCAAGTATAAGGCTCTATGCTATTATTTACAGGGCAGTACCCGAATAATACTAATTATGAAAATTTTATAATGAGTTAAAAAAAAAAAAAATGATAACTAGTATAGTTAAAATAAAAAAAAGCACGTTGAAAAAAAATTTTCTTTTAGAAAAATTTATAAAATCCTAAAGTAAATTTTAAGTTTTTCCTTTTTCCTTTTTTGAAAATTTTTGAAGAAAAAAAATTACAAAATCATAAAAACTCTCTAATATCTTATAAAATGTTTCAAGAAAACTTTTTATAAAACTTATAAACTCACCATGCCTGTCAGTATTAAAAAGACATCAATATATCCGGCAAACATTGTCTTGTTATTTTATTATTCTTAAAATAGTATTAAAAAACTCAAAAAAAAAAAAAATACATAATATTCGTCTATTAATAATGAACAAAACAAATTATACAACACAAACATAAAATATCTGCAATTTCAATTGTTAGTATACATATTTCCTTTTATTCATCGCTCTTCTATACTTTCAATGAAAAAATAATATTTCTGTCACAATTCTATCCAAACAGAACAAAGATCATCTTGGAGACAACCTTAAAACCCTATTATACCAAACTGAATGAAGAATCATATGAAAAACGTCATATTTCACAGGCACGTTATGCCAAATAAAATGCTGTCGCACCCTTTTAACTCTCTGCTGCATCACAGCGTACCTTCGGTCTGAAATCGACACCAGAATATTCTTCAAATTTGGAATCTCCGTCTCCAAAACAAAGACGGCGAATGTTTCCCAGTTCAAAACGTCAAAAAATGGAGGGACGAAGTTGTCCGATATGATCACGGGGACACAACCATAAAGAATCGCTTCCACCACCCGAGGACTGTTTACTTCGTACCCTTTAGCACATATGCAGTACTTGCTGTTCTTCATGTGCCAAACGTAGCCCTTACGCATCCGGCCAAAGATTTTCATGTCGGGATCTTTGTTTTGCCAATGTTGTAATAAGATGGGACGAACATAGCCATGCATTTGGCCGGCAAAGAAGGCGAGGATTTTCCGTTTGGATGGAGGGTTGCCTCCAACTTCTTTCATTGGATTTTTAGATGAGTGGACGTAGGTTTCTGGGAGGGAGACGTCTTTGCCAAATTGGAAGCCTTCCTTTGCATCTGCGTTGCATAGGGCTCTAATGGTGCTTAACATGTGGTGCTTGGTCTCAAATGGTGCCTGAAAGAACGAAGATTGTCAGTAGTGTGTGACTGTGACATCTCAGAGCTCTTTCTGAGATATTCCCCGGCGGGGGGGAGCAACAACAAACAATTTTTCATTTATGTCGTGACAATAATGATTTTAATATAAATTTAACAATGGTAAAAATTCTGTTTAAACTGTTTCTATAGACAATTAATGATGCATATATAGTGACGACTTAATAATAATTGAGTTTCGTCACATAAAATTTTCATTGCATATATAGTAATTGTCAATAGCGACAATTTAAAACAAGATAATTTTTTATCACTATTAAACTATATTGCAACATAACAAAAATTATTGTCACTTAGAAAATATTATTAGTGACAATCTAAAAGCTATTGTTGGTTGATACAAAATAGAGAGTAGTGAAGATTTTCAGTGTCACTTAATCTTTTAGCACTGAGGCAAAGTCTGCTAAAACAATCTCTTAATTGAAGACAATATCTAGCTAAAGTTGTCCGATCACCTAATCAAGTTTTTGTGTGAACATTCATGCAAAGATAAAACATCCTTATTAGCACAATAAACGGATCTCAATCACACAAGAGAGGCAAACTTTACGTACCCAATCGTGGCAAGCAACCAGAAAATGATCCGTGCCATCCGTTCTATTCCAGAAAGAATATTTTCCCTTGATTCCATTGAGGTAGTTTTTCAGATACCCGATTATATCATGAAATGTATGAGAATTCGGCACATATACATAGTCAACCAACAGCTGAGAGCTAAACGGCAAGTAAAATAAGTGAGCTTCTTCCGGATTGCTCGTCAGAAATCGGTCACTTGTCTTCAAAAGCTTCATGAACCACCCTTCAGAAGCGTATATCCCTGTGAGCTTCGGCTGATGGAAAACGGGTCTTTTTCCATCGTTGTATATGTAAACCTTAAGCTTTTGCTCCATAATTTCATAACTCCTGCATTTAATATCCCAAAAGAAAAAAAAGCATTTTTCAAGAAATATCCTAAGTTCTTAGGAAGTATTATACCGTTTAGAGGTTTATTATAATTGTTGATATAAATAAGCCAGTACTCCTAGAGCTAATTACCTCAAAAATGTAGTAAGATTTCGATAAATGGGGGCGTATAATGCGGGATGATTTGTGATGATAGCTGCATTCTCGATTTGGAATCTTGCATCTAGCAACTCTTGATCAGCAGCAGAAGGCCATAGGGGACCCTGCAATAAGATTTTTGTCATTATGTTTTCATTTTTGGGCAGGAGATCAACACCTTTCACAATTTCTTAATAGCAATTTAGCTCGTCATACCTTTGAAAAGGATGAAACACGACTTTGGAACAACATTTTGTTCATCTCGGGTATTGTCACTACGGATGAAGCTGGTTTCTCCGGCGTTTTGTTCGGTGGAGGACTATTTGTCATTGAGTGCTCATTCTTCGATGCTTCTGAGTTACTGTTTGAAGATGTTCCATTTTGATTTGCAATAGTTGTGGGACTAACAGCTACTAAAGGTGTTCTGATATTTAAGTCCACGTCTCTTGTCGAGACAGGTTGAGACGGTGTAACAATGGGTGCTAATGAAATGTCCAAACTTGTAGGGCTTGCGGCAATTGAATTTTCACCTGACGCTAAGACAGTCGATGGACTAGGACTAATATCAGCAGCAACATTTCCTGTCGAATCTTTATGCCGTGTATCATTCGACTTATATCGTGCCTGTGCAAAAACCGAGATTGTGGGGCTTGCCGCAATTTCAGCTTCCGTTGTATTCATAAAAGATGTAGGACTAATATTAGAAACGGCACTTTCAGGTGCAATGCCAATGCAACTCTCCACTGTCCCTACTGCCAAAGTACGATTCCTCTCCATGTCATTTTGCAGCACAAAATTTTCCGCCGAAATACTTCCTTCGTCCGTCCTTAGCACAGATGGTGATGAATCATTTCGATCATTCGATTGTTTTCCCTTATATTCCACATCTCTATCGACCGAAAATAATGAAGAGAGCATGCTATTATTCCTATATGGTAGCTCAAAATACTGTATTATCAAAACCGAGGCAAGAACCAATCCTATCAACCATAAGACTTTCCTCGTTTCTACTTGACATGTACCATGAAAATCGCTACCCATAACTCGAAATCACAAAATAAACCGGTCGATCAACCCACGATAACTCCTGGAACATCGTGATGTCCGAATTCAGACAACAAAATATGCATTAGATTCAAAGTTTACCAAGATCTTCCATCCTAAAAAGTTCGATTCTATTGTGATATATTGGAGTATAATGTAGACTAGAAAATTTGTGATAACAATAAGAGCAATGTAGTTCAAGGTGGACTTAAATTTGACTTTATAATTCAATTGGAAACAACTCATTTGATTTGTGGTTTTCTTATATATATAAATTAAAAAAAAAAAAAAAAGAACAGTTGAATCTTGAACCTTTTAAATTTATTTTGATGATGATATCAGACAACATGAACACAGGGGCACCACTGTAGACATGAGAAAAACTGAGTTACTTACGAAGAATGAGGCAAAATTATATTTTCAGTCCCTGGGAAATATGGGATATGCAAATTTCATCCCATCTCTTTATGAATTTTGTTTAAAGCATCCCAAAATTCAAAACATTTTCACCGATTTTGTTCCATAACTCCAATTTCGTTACTTTTTTTTTAAAATACACACACACATTGAGAATATACCCTGTTTTATAGTAAAATTGGACTAAGTGTGCTATATGCATAGCTTTCTCCACTGAAAAGGAAAAAATAAATAAATAAACAGAAACGAAATTTCACAACCAAACTCGATTTTTTAAAAATAAAATAAAATAAACGCTCATATTCTATAGAGCTAAAATTGCAATTTTACCCTGAAACAATGACGTCTCATGGTAAAAGAGAGGTAAATTCTCAACAATAACTGAAAACAACAGCAGTAACAATTATAAAATGACCAGTACTTCTTTTACTTCCACACTTAACCGGAAAATTCACCAAAAGAACAAAAGAATCCAACCCAATTCAGATTTCATATCAATCACTTGTCTCATCAAAATCAATTCAAAACTAAAAACAAAAGAAAAAAACAAAAAAACAAAAACAAAGAAGCAAAAACAAAAGAAAACATTTCAATCTTCACCAAATAAATGAAAATAAAGATTAAAAAAAAGTTAAAAAAGAATTACCTCAGTCAAAGTAGAAATATATGAACCTGATTCTCCACCAAATTTAAGAAGTCTACAAAAATCGCAGAAAAAATAAAAAATAAAGAGAATTCTGATATTTATACAACCATGCAACGGCTGCCGCTGACAGCGGGTTTACATGTGTAAAAATCATGTGCTTCTTACAGGTTTAAGCTTCTGGTTGGCTGGTTTTTCAATTTGTCTTTCAATAGAGTCTGAAAATTTTGAAAAAATAAAAAATAAAAACCCTATATATTAATTTTGCAAATATACCATAAATAAATTTAGACAGGCAAGGTATGATTAATCCTTGGTAATCCCAGAGATTTTGCGTGAACGTCACTTTTGGCGTTGGTATTCTTTAGTAGCAACTCTTGATTGACTTACTTAAATTATAATGATTTCCTTAATTTCTCCTCGAGATGGGTATACATTTATTGGAAGATTATATTGAATCATGAATTTATTACTATTATATTTAATTATATACATTGTAATCACAAACTTATTTTCCCACATTATCACTCAATCTCTGCCCTTTTTAGTGTATACGATGAAGTTTCCATGGTGTTAAGAGTGTGTTAGGCCGATGTTCATTGAAATTGCCTCACCTCCGTGAGGTTTGCTATAATTATCAATATTCTTTGTGATTTATGATTTGTTTTCAGAATTTATAAAATATTAGACCTTATTTTAAAAATACATTGTTGAAGTATTTAAATAATACAAAATTTTAAAGTTTCTAATATGTTACTAATTGCAACTATGTCGTTAATGTGATTAAAATTAAAGCAACATGTTAAAATTTTAAAATTAAGTTAAATACTCTTTTGTTGATGAGATTCTAACATCTTACCTTAAAAAATTTATGTAAACACTTTATATCATTTTATAGACTCTTGATGTTGAGCCTCAAATGGATTTTAAATACCCAAAATACTCTTGAAAATAACTTAAATGACCCCGCCGTCATTGGGATCCATGTTTTGTATTCTAGCCGCGGTTCAGCTCAGACTTGACCTAAAAGTGCAACCCGACAGCACAACCATAGGTCAAGCACCTCAAGAAATCACCAGATGTGTCACTTGTTCTCGTACGAATTACGTACTGTACACTATGTCAACTATAAATATTATAATCATCAGCAATGACACAATCTTTAATTTGCACATAGAAGAGCTCACTTTCTATATTGATTGAGCATCCAAAAAACTTCTGTAGCAAGTCAATCTTATAATCACTATATTGATTGAAGTCGCACTTGTGTCACTAATTGACACGGAATTAATAATATAGCAGCTTTTACCTTGAGCCTATATACTTATATATCAACTATTACATAGCTTACAAGATACTTTGAAGTACTTATAAACTTATTCAAATACCTTCTAAATCTTAATTGTGATGAAAAATTCGATATAAATTATAAGCTATTTCTCTCTAATACTTTTCAATAAGAATATAATTCTTGTTATTATGTGTTAGCAAAATAATACTTCAACAAATTAAACTTTTTATATCTTACACCAATTTTCTTAGGAAGAATATTTTCCTAACATGGCGAATCCATTGGAGCGATTGGATGCATAAAACTCTGATAATTCAATTTTGACTTTCTTGGGAAAAAGTGCAATCCTTAATTAGATTCGAAGTATTTAACCATTTTCCCTCAAAAAGAAAAAGAAAAAAAAATTCAACTTTCATCATTACTTGCCAAAAATAAGAAGAAATTGACGAAATATAGACTATATATATATATATATATATATATGATATATTTATGAATTTTGAGGATAAGTTTTCTGAACGGTTAGGACATATGCACTTTATTCACATTATTGGATGGATCAATTAGAATTATTTTCAATTTAATTCTTTTTTTCTTTGTATTTTATTTGAATACGCTTCCTGAGTTGAATTGACTCAGTGCCAACTAACAATGTAATAGTGATAAATATTAGTACTTTAAATTTTTTCTACTAAGTCATGATAATATAATGGCAATAAAAATTGCGCTATCCACAGTGTGACAAGATTTTGAGTCACTAATGAGTTGTCACTATATATGTATCATATTAACAATTTTCTTCACTAATTAAACTTATTAAAATCATTGTTGTTATAAAATAAATTTGTTTTCGCTTTTATATAAAATCAGTGATAAATTTCTTGTTGTTACTCAATATCTTATCACTAATTTGTAGTGACTGTAACTAGATTCAATCAATCGCCTTTTGCAAAGAGAATTTAAGTTTGATTGATATCTTAATAATTTGCGTAGTGAACTATATTTTTTCTTTAAAAAGAATATAGCTTAATTTGTTTACAATTACCACAAAATCTCATGCGGTTATGTGTAAAACCATTGGTTTATAATGCATGGATATTTTTAAAAAAATTATCACAATATATATATATATATATATATTCATCAAATTTTTTCGACCTTTTTTTTTTAATTTTAAAGTCTAAAGTCTTGGTTTTTTTTCTTTTTTGTTTTGTTTTTTTTTTTTTGAGAGAGGAAAAGTCTAAAAGGGTTTACAAGATCAAACTAGAGCTATATAAACAAACAAAAAGGGGGTACAAGTTTTAGCCAAGCCCTTAATTTATGGCCGAACTCAAATTCAACCACAGGACTAATTAGAAAGGACGACAAGAATTTTTTATTTTTATTTTTTTCAATTATACATGTGATGCACAAGAAAAATAGCACAATTAATTATATTTTTTTGTCAAATTAATCTAGTCAAATCCAGAAATTTGATTTCTAGTTCCTCGTGGATTCCTAGTTCCATCTTTTAATGATTGTGGTTTAATATATATACATATATAAATACACATAATAATATGTGTTTCCTTTATTTCCAAATTTTAGGAAATAATTTATTATTTCCTTTTTTTTTTTCTCGGGAACTAATTGACTATTTCAATGCAATTACAGTCTATAGATAACTGATATATCTATTATAATTTTTAAAGGCATTACAAAATATTCATAATTCTTAAATATGATTATAAGTAATTATAACCTGATGAATTAATTAAATAAAGTGAGTATAGGCCCATGAGCTCATTAATTTTGGGCTTAAGTGCTATAAATACGCCCTCAAAATATTAATTAGTTTACGCCAACAACAATGAGGCCTTAGTAATGAATTCAAATATTTTCTTAGTGAATGAGATGACCTGCGATCAAAAGTCATGAAGTTAGTGAGCTGGCCTTTGACGATAATTCTTTAATACTTAAATCAATTTGCATCATGAGATCAGGTAAATAAAAGTAAAGATAAGTTCAATATCATACCTCCAAATCGGATCGAGCCCTGAATAAAAAGATACAACTTTTTTTATTTTTTTAAGATTGTTCTAATTTCATTCCAATTTAACCCATATCATCCAAAATTAACAGACAGATTTTGGAAGTTCAAAAAGGACAACATAAGAAGCTTAGACAACGCTGTGATGCAAAATTTTAGTTTCAACCGAGCAAAACAGTGATCAAATCAAAATCGATTAAATAATTAATAAGTAAATATTTACGTAAAATTTATAATAAAAACCAAACTCGCCTGCAAGACAAATTAACCATCATTTTTTATTACCAAACACGCCTTACATCGTCAATCGTTATCAACAGTAATATTTTAGTAAAAGAAACAAATTATTATTCAAATCCCTTAAATTCCTAAAAAATAGAAAAGTTTATTGCGTGGCAACACAAGACGATGTCACGTCGTAAGTATTGTCAACGTAAGACGTCATGCTCCTCTAGAACCCCCGGCCCCCTCTTTTATTTTCTTCAACACTCTACTGATCCACTTTTCTTTTCACACCTCCTACTGTGTGTTTCTGTCTGTATTTAAGAGTGAAATTTAGTTGCATGTTTAGAGGAAAAAAGAATTGAAAAAAAGAAATTAAAAAAAATGGAGAAAGCGGAAGAACCTCTCTTGGAGGATGCTAATCATGAAAAGGGGGGCTTCAGGACTTTGCCTTTCATTATTGGTTAGTGCCCATGATTTCTTTTTTTCTTTTGGATTTTTTTGGGTATGTTTATGGTCCTTTGTTATGTGGGTGTATAGATTCTTGATTATGAGCTCTGTCTTCTTGTTCCTTTTTTTTTTTGTTTTCAGAAGTATTGTTATTTGTTAATGTCTAGAGTATGATACAGTCAAACATTGATCAACGGGTTAATTTGAAAGTTTTTCTTTTGAGTAGTCAAAAGAGAAGCATTAACTTGAGATTTTTCTTCTTCTTCGTATGAGAAGAAGGATTAATCCGAGAATTTCTTTTTGAATAGTTTTTTTTTTTTTTTAAAAAAAAAAACTAATTTTGAACCCACGAACATGAAAGCGAAGTGCATAGTTAGAGGCTGATAATAAATTTACGATAGTCAAATCAGTCAAATTTACCAATAGTAAAGTGAGTAAAAAAGCCAGTGAATATCGAGAAAATTAAACTAAATATTAATTACTTGAAAGTATGATTATCAGAGTATTCTTGTATTTTAATTATAATAGGAGAAATAAGTCTTTTTCTACTGTACAAAAAGTATTAAGTTCATAATTTCATGAAAATTTGAATCATAACATTAATGAACTAATCAATTTATGAATTAGGCTTGCTTAAGTTCTTTTCTAGCGAGTGTTTGGAGAGTGGATTGAACTTGTTTAATTTTGCTTATATTAGTGTTTGAATAGGGAATGAGGCTTTGGAGAAGATGGCAACTTATGGGCTGATGCCAAACATGACTTTATATTTAATGAAGGAGTATCATATGGAAATGACCACTGCATCAAATGTATTGTTTCTATGGTCATCAGTCACAAGTTTCATGCCACTTGTTGGAGCCATAGTTGCGGATTCTTTCTTGGGGAGGTTTTACACCATTGGATTTGGATCAATCATTTGTCTCATGGTAATTTTTTTTTAATTTGGGTTTTTTTTTTAGGAAATTAACCATGGGTTATATTGCTTAGTTTATTTGTTTTTTTCCGATAATTACCTAATCCTTAATATTTGACATAATAACAAAAATACTTTTTGTAGTTGTGAAATTGCAAGAACACCTGATTCTATTGTTAGTTCGACTAACGAAAGATTTAAATATTGATTGAAATATTAAAACTACAAGACATGTTAATCTAACGATTTAAATATTGTGATTTATAAAAATTACAGAGTGTATTTATGTGATACAGTCCAAACTCGGATGTTGAGGCAATTATTCCATAGTTAATTTTTTCCACATATTTGCTGTCTTTACAAGAAAAAAAAAATTGGAAGAAAAAAGGTCCCAATTCCCTATATGTGCTTTTGGCAACTTGAACTTCAACATAATTTTCTGGTATTTATTTTCCATTGTTGTTAATTAATATTGCATTTTATTAAGATATCCTATGGTGATTTTTAGGAAAATGATGTCCCTGTCAGTCTATTGTTTATAACCATTATTGTTGCCTGCGTAGTCAGGCAAATTTCAAAGTATAATTAAAATCATGATCGATGACATTTTACTTAACTGATGTGATGTTTCTTTTCTTACTGATGAAGACACAAAATTCAATTTAGTGGAAATAACGATGCTTTTCCCATCAATTTCTTGTTTTTCTCTTTGGCCAATTCTTAGATTGTTACACGACTAACGCTAATTACCAAAAAATTTCCAAAGTTTCGAACTTCCTTTTTTTTAGAGTCTCTATCTTTTGAAATACAAATATCCCCTTGACATTATAAAAAATTGATGATGCGAGACAAAAGGTGATTCAAGAACTTATTTTTCACTCAAAATATTGTTTAACAATTACGTTTGAAAGAACATATATATAATATTTTCGACTTAAAATATCTTTTCGTGGCTTTTCATTATGATGAATAATATAAATTAATTCACTATTCCCGTCATCTTTGATGAGTATATCTTAGCCATGTTGGTACGTGTAATTTCAAAAAATAGAAGAGGTCTTTTCTGTAGGCAAATCAAACCTTAGAAAAAAAAAAAATTGGCAGTGTTTACAGAAAAGTAGTCATTTTTTGTATTTGTTCAAAAGAAAAAAAAAAAAAGAAAAATTAAAATCTGGAATTATTATGTATTTGACTAAATTTCTTATTGAAGGGGTTGGTTCTTCTATGGTCAACATCAATAATCCCACAAGCAAGACCTCCACCGTGCGATCAATCCAGCACCAATTGCAGCCCTACGATCTTCCAGTTCATGTTTCTCTCTACCTCGTTTGGACTCATATCTATCGGCGCCGGAGCAATTAGGTCTTGTTCCTTAGCCTTTGGAGCTGATCAATTGGAAAAGGGAAATTTCAAGAGTAGTGTGAAGGAGAGCTACTTTAGTTGGTACTATGCTTCTTACACAATCTCCGTTCTTGTCGCTTTAACGTGTGTTGTTTATATTCAAGACAACTTGGGATGGGGAGTTGGTTTTGCCGTGCCGGCTGTGCTAATGTTGTTTGGTGTTGTCTCATTCTTCTTGGCTGCGCCGTTTTATGTTAAGTTGACAAGTAAGACGAGTTTGGTTACTGGCTTCATTCAAGTAATCTTGGCTTCTTTCAAAAATCGACATGTTGAATTATCGGATAGCATGAATTATGTGTGTCATTGCAAGAAGGGTTCGGGTCTTGTTTTTCCGAGTGAAAAGCTCAGGTATGGATGTTGTTCTTAATTTCAAGATCCCCTATTACATATTGTTATGTTTAAGTGTTAGTTACCAAAATCTCGTTGAGGTTTGACCTAATTACTAAAAGATCCTATCTTTTAGAATTATCAGAACTCTGTTTGTCAGTGAAATCTGTAAGATAGGAGCAAACATCAACAGTTATATGTAATTTCAAAAGATAGAGATTATTTCTGGTAAACTATTCAAATCTGCAGGGAGTTTTTGATACTTAACACTATCTTGAGACAAACAAGTTCATTTTTTAGTGTCAGAGTATTTATTTTCACTAATTTATTTATTTATTTTTTCATAGGTTTCTAAATAAGGCGTGCATCATTAAAGATCCCGCGAGAGACTTGACCCCTGACGGGATAGCTACAAATGCATGGAGTCTTTGCACCGTAGATCAAGTTGAGGAGCTCAAATCACTCATTCGAATCATCCCAATATGGTCTACTGGAATGATCATGTCGATAAACATCAGCCAGAACTCTTTCCCAGTACTCCAAGCCGTCTCTATGGATCGAAGTATTACTTCAAGTTTTGCAATACCAGCAGCCTCTTTCAGCATGTTCGTAGTCATATCCGTTATAATATGGATCGCACTCTACGATCGTGTATTTCTCCCATTGGCATCTAGAGTCACAAGAAGACCATTTCGTATAAATACCAGAACCAGAATGGGAATCGGAATATTTCTCTCATTCTTGGCCATGATGGTGTCAGCTATTGTAGAGGGCATTCGTCGATCTATTGCAATCGACAAAGGATTCCCACAAACCTACGTCCGAATGTCCGCGATGTGGTTGATCCCACAAAATTGTCTGACGGGCTTCGCAGAGGCTTCTAATGCTGTAGCGCAAAATGAGTTTTATTTCTCAGAACTTCCGAGAAGCATGTCGAGTATAGCTTCGTGTCTGAATGGAATCGGGATGTCGCTGGCAAATTTAATCGCAAGTCTTATAATGAATATTGTTGATAGTATCTCAAAAGCCGGGGGGAAGGAGAGCTGGATTTCGAGCAATATCAATAAGGGTCACTACGATTACTATTACTTGGTTCTTGCAGGAATTAGTTTGGCTAATATGATATATTTTCTTGTTTGTAGCAAAGCCTATGGGACTTTGAAAGAAGAGATGAACAAGGAAGAACATGGGGATGAATATTGAGTTTTTATGTTTATGATATCATAGATTATACCAATAGGACTTTATAAGGAATACGATAAAATCCATTTGGATCCAACCTTCGTCAGAGTTTGATCAAGTTTGAACTTTTCTATTGTTGGTGCTTTTTTTTGGGAAAAAAAAAGTTCTTTAAGCGGCTAGAGCAATAAAATTGTTAATGCGTGCCTTGATGCAAATTGGTTAAAGTTTGTGTCCTGATTAGACTGATTTTAAGAGAAAATATATGAAATCAGATTTTAACCGTTTTCACTTTGGTACTTCTATCAAATTTTTTAAATTAATATTTAAATGAAATATAATTAATTTGTAAGATATTGCAGTGGCTAGCAACACATATATCATACATCAATTGAAGGTTTAGCTAATAGTAAGATCATCGATTCTACCTCCCATTCAATTTCGAAAATCTAATTTTTATTCAATGACACAAAACATGCCTCACAGTACAAACCTGTGACACTAAATCACAGGACAGAAACCCACTCGCAGCTCATCATTATTACAACATACGAACACCCTTATTCAACAAACCAAGAAAATTACAAATAAGCCTGCGTAGAAAATACTTCAGATTGAGTACTGTCAATGCTATTCAACAGCTTCACGAACTCCACCATCACCGTCACGGAATTGTTCGCTGCCAATGGAATGAAGGTGTCCGCCTCGTTGGACTCGGCGGAGCCACCACCAGCGAGATCGGAAAGTGCCCGGATAGTTATGAAAGGCACCCTTTGCTGATAACATATCAAGGCCACGGCGGCGCTTTCCATGTCAACCGGACCCACATTGAATTTGTTGTTCAAAAAGGTTCTATAGGCAGAATTGTCTAAGTAAATGCTTGAACTTGCTCCTCTTGCTATTCTTGCCACTTTGGGGGCTGTAGATAGGCATGTTGTTGAGTTTATGCACTTTTGTAGTTCCAAGCCCTCGCCCTGCATCCACAATATATGTAGACGACGAAACACGTTTTGAAATAAAGGATTAGAATGGATATGAAATTGTAAGATAATTAATTTACTTATATTTTTTTCATGTATTCTTTGTTTTATTGTTATAAGGCTATGAGAGAATGTGGGTGATATATAGAGTGTTATTGTATTTGTGTTGTCATTGCATTTATTACTGTTAGTATGTCATAAGTGACGAATTATTGTTGTAACTATTAAGTCGGAGTAGGTAATAATGCTGACAATATTAAATTATCTATTATGTAATATATATATATATATGTTGATCACAATTTTTAATGTTATTTTTGTTGTAGTGATTGTTAGGCAACAAGGGCTTAATTAATATGGGCACACTATGCAAATTATGTACCCATAAGGAACATCCATATAAATTGTCAAAATGTCATTTTGATTCTGCATCATGGATGGGTTGGGTGAAGTCCCAATCCAATTTGGTCCCACTCATTGACATGACCGGTTCCACAATATATATTGAGATCATCTCAACTTTGAGATCACGTGAAGTTTTTTTCCGACCACATGAGGACCACCCGTGATTTACCAATCAAAATAAAAACAAAAAGGATATATGTGAACATGAAAACTAAATGAACAAATTTAAAATGCAATATTATTACCTCTAATTTGCTGGCTAGATCGAAATATGTGGCATCGACAGGAACCCAAAAAATATGTTGTCTTTCCTCAGGAATTCCATCGACGGGGAAGATTTCCTCTTGTTGGTACCAAATATTATTTAAGAGATTGTCATCTTCGTCGCATCCAGTCACATTTACAGCATAATCTGAAAATTTTAGGTATCCAAATTCTCTTGAATAGTCACCAGCACCTTCGAGTGGCAGTTCATCTTCTGGCCCAAATCCAAACCTCTGCAAATATTATCATATACTTAGCAAAATATTGTATAAAATGGTGTTACGTATTAAGAAATGCGCAAGATAAAGGTCCACTTGTCATAATTAGGTTCGTTTATAAAATCCTTGAAACATTTTATAAGGAGTTTGTTTATCAGTTTTTTTCATTAAAATATATCTCAACACACTCTAAAGTTTGCCCACGACGATATAGTTTGAATAATTACAGTAATACCCTCTATTATTATCAACTGATAGAAAATTTAACAGAGATGTGGTATATTATAATTAGAACCCTAAAATTAGGCATGTTAGATTAACCCTAGGGTGGGGGGGGGG
>JACFYI010002305.1:799339-812320 GCA_014898755.1 Handroanthus guayacan
TTTTTTTTATGGAGAATGGAGTGCTGAGGGAACCATTATTTATGGAAGTTGTGAAATGGTTTTGAGGTCTTTTTTTTTTATTCCTTTTTTTTTCTCCCAAAGAAAAAGGAAAAGTTAAAGAATATATATTTTTTGATTCATTCATCACGTTGCTACAGTCAATAGTTATGACATATTTAGGTGACGTGGACACCCTTTATAAAAAGGGGATGGAATTCTTTATTTGGTGTTTCATCTCCTATTCTATGCCTTTAAATATTTGACAAGTGTATTGCATTTATGATTAAATATTTTTATAAAAAAATATTTAATATAAATGGCATATATTTAAAAGTATGGAATAGAAAATCAAACACCATTCGGAATAAGGGATTTTGCCCCGATAAAAAGTTCCTAAAATTAGATGCAAGTTGGGTTGGGACACCGTTTTGTCATCCACAAATATTGCACATCAAAGAATGATGGGTTTCCTAAAATAAATAAATAAATAATCATGGGTTACTCAAGGACAGATAACGAATAATCAAATTTAGGGTACTTATAATAATAATCTAATTTTGATTTTTTATATAAATGTGACGGTAAATTAGATTGTAACTTGCACTCTACATAATACCATTAAAATATTAATTGATTAAAACTGATAAAATAGACTAGAAATTTCAAATAATGTAGAACTCGTCATTCATGACTTTTGTTCAATATGTCACACAAGACCTTAAATACGTTTTATGATACTGAAAAATTTAGAATAGTGCCTTGCCAGTGCTTTTTGAAATTTAAAATAGAAAGGAAAGTAACTATAGGTTGTCCTTGGGTACTCGGTAGGTTGAAAAATTAAAACGTTATTTATATTAGGAGCTGATATATAATTACTCGCATTTATTGAATTGACAGTATAAAGTCCATTCCTTGTGTCGAATTTGGTTAGTCACGTGTATTTATGAGCATGGATAATTTTTTGCTAGGTTTAATTGTCCACCAAAATTGAGTCACGAGGTAAAAACTATCACTAGTTTTATATATATGGTAACAAAGACTAATATATTGTCTCAAAAGATGATTTTTAACAAAGTCATAGTGACAACAATGTGCTTATATTTTCTATATTGATAATTAGTAATACATGTATAGCAACCAAGGGCGACGCCACATGGTCGCTAGTGGGGTCACTTGACCCCACTCAATATTTTTTTTTTTAATGGATCCTTATATATATAAATAAATTATTTTCTATATATAAATATATATATATATATATAAATTTAATAATAGATGATCCCATTTTTTTTGCTGTATTTTATTTTTTATTCTTGTTGATCCCTGTTTAACCCACTTTCTTATATTTTTTTCTTCTTTGTCTATTCTCTACTTTCTTTACTATTATATTTCTAAAGCAAAATCCAATTTAAAATTTTCTTATTATCGGATATTGGGAAATTAGAGGATGAAAAAAATACTTCGAAAAAAAATCAAATGGGTGATCAGTTTATGAATGACTATTTTGTTACATATATTAAGAAAAATGTATTTAATAGTATTAGTAATGAGAGTATTTTGACACTATTTCAAAATATGAAAAATTATAGAGGACAACAACTAAAAAGATAAAAAAAAAAAAAGTATTGAGAAGAGTATTTTTGTTTTTCAATAATTAGTTTTTTACTTATTAATAGTTAATATTTGACCCCACTAATTGATATTTCTGAAGTCGCCACTGATAGCAACTATCCAGAAAAAATAAAAATTTTGTTATCAAATTGTAGTAACAATTGTTATTATCACTATATATGTATTATTAATTGTCTATAGTAATAATTTATCATATTATTTTTTGTCACTAATGAACTATATAATGATAATACAAAAATTATTGTGATTTAAAATATAGTACTAAGGACAAAATGAAAATTATTGGCATTTAATACATATTATCAGTGATAATATTTGATTGTTACATATTTCGATGTCACTCTTATTCTATTTATTTGTTTGTTGTAGTGTCATGATATCAATCATGGCAGCAACATAAGTTTCTTGTTAGACATGTGAAGTCCAGTCATTTCAAAATTCAAACGAGACAAAATTTTCTTTTCGTCTTTTCTTTTTTCTTTTTTCTTTCTCTCTTTTTTTTTCCCCTCCGGATATCCTTACCATATCTTCTCACAATTTAGAACAACAAAACGGGTTTTGGGGTTTTTTTTTTGGCGTGGGGAAGCACATTTCATAAAAATATCTCTTCTTTTTTAACTCTACAAAAAGAAAAGAATGTAATAGTAAAATTTCTTTAATTTTTAGCTTAAGAATTAAATAATTTAATAATATTTTTTGAGATGAAATATAATTTAATAATATTAATATTAGAGTTTAAAGATTGAATAATTAATTTTGAAAAAGCAGATCAACTCCAGTATTAAATTTTATTTCTTCCTTCTTTCATTCTTTTCCTAAATTATGATAAATATATACATAAAATTGATATATATATATATATATACATACAATAAATGCTCATTAAATGACAGATCAGTGTACATAAATTGACTTTAACTCAAAAAATAAATAACTCAATGTAAGATCAATTTTTTTCAAAAAAAAAAAAGGTTTTGTTGTGTAATCATTATTGGTCCACATATTTTCTCTGTTGATTTTAGACCACAAAAAGAAAGCACGTTTTATAAAAATTCTATCTTCTTATTTTGTCCTATACAAGAAGAGACTGACATTCCTATGTGAAGTGTTTGGACAAGATAATGTTTGTGTGACAAAGCAATTAAATATTATTATTATTATTATTATTATTATTATTATTATATATCTCATCCAACAAATACTAGTAATATAAATTGTAAAAATGTAAAATTTAAAATTAAAGAGCGTTAAATTGCGAAGATAAAGTAATATTTAATTCAGATACATAGGATTAGAACAAACACAAAGTATTTAAAAAATAATAAGATGATGTTTGGCTAATTAAGCTTATTTCAAATTTTATAAAATATTTTTGGAACTTATAAGATGTTAAATCTTATCTTAAAATAAATTATTAAAGTTTGGATAAAATAAGGTTTTTTATCTTTATGAGATATCAATAATGTTAATTTTATAATTAACGTAATCAAAGTCAAAGATACATGTTAAGATTTTAAAAATAAATTTAAAACACTTCACTTTTTTTTTTAAAAAAAATGTTGAAACGATCCTAATATTTTATTTTGAGAATTAATAAAATTATTTGTAAAAAAAATATTAAATATTTCATGATATTTTATGAGCTCTTTAACATGCCATGAGATTGCATTGCTTTCCTAAATATTTTGTTATTATACATATATATATATTGGTTTGAATAATAATATCACCGGTCCTACAATTGTTCAATAATATGACTGGTTCTACTTTTTTTTAATATATAGTACGAACTTAGACCCACCGAAAAAAGAAAAAAAAGAAAAAGAAAACTTCTTTTCCAGAAAAATTGCCCCTATTCTTTTGTCCTCTACAAAACGACATAGTGTACGTAAATGCCATTTTGAAGTCGCTTTCCGAAAAGAAAAATGCAATTTTAGTCCTGTAAAATGGGCCATTTCCAGAAATGGTCCCCATTCTTTTCAAAATAACAAATTTAGCCGATACATTTAGGGATCGTTGCAAAGTTAGTCCATCCTTAACTTTTTAACGGGAAAAGCAGGGGTGTGTGTGTGGTCATCAACTTTTAAAGGCTCCTTCGTCCTATTTTTTAATTTCGGGAGTGAAATTAAAAATGACATAAAAAAAGCCTAAAATGGTGGAGGCCCAATATGTAAAAATCCAAAAAACAGCCCAAATTTGAATTTTTAATTCGGCCTGCAGCCCAACAAGCAATCATTTTCTCGCCCGTGAACAAGTCCCCACCCCCCTGAGTCCTGATTACGGCAATTTCAGTACTCAGTACCGTGCATGCATGCAAAAGAAACACACAAAATACCCTGATCCATCACCTAAAAAATTCGGCTTATGTTTAAGTGTTAATTACCAAAATCCTATAGAGGTTCGAAATCTATAAGACAGGAGCAAACATCGATGGTTATATGTAATTTCAAAAGATAGACATTGTTTTTGATAAACGATCCAAATCTATAGGGTGTTTTTGGTAATTTAACAATATCTTGATGCAAACAAGCTTGTTCTTCAATGTAAGGGTACTACTTTTCACTAATGTTTTTTAGGTTTCTAAACAAGTCATGCATTATTAAAGATCCCATGAAAGAACTGAACCTCAACACTACTCAGCAGGACAACTATAAATTCGTGAAGTATTTGCACAGTAGATCAAGTTGAGGATCTCAAATCACTTATCCAGATCATCCCAATATGGCCTATGGGAATGGTCATGTCAATACAACATCAGCCAAAACTGATCTTTCCTGGTACTCCAAGCCGCTTCAATGGATCGAAATATTATTTCAAGTTTCATAATACCGACAACCTCTTTCAGCACGTTTGTTGTCGATCATATCCGTGATACTATTAATTACATTCTACGATCATGTATTTCTTCCATTGACATCTAGAGTCGTATGAAACCATCCCGTACGTATAAATACTAGAACCAGAATAAGAGCGGAGTATTTCTCTCGTTCTTAGCCATGAGAGTATGAGCTATATATCATAGAGGGCATTCGTCGATCTATCATCTATTGCAATCAAAGAAGGGTTCTTGGATCTCCCACAAATTAACTAATTAATGTCCACATGTCGTGTACGTAGCTGGTTGCGCAAAATTATGTGATAGGCTTCGACTGCTATTGCACAAAATGAGTTCTAATATTCCTCAAAATTTCTGAGAAATATGTCGAGTATAGCTTTGTCTTTGAATGGAACAGCGATATCGTTGATGAATTTAGTCACAAGTTTAATAACGAATGTTTTGATAGTATCTCAAAAGCTGGGAGAAAAGAGGGACGTATCTCGAGCAATATCAATATAAGGGTCACTATGATCGATTATTATTACTTTGTTTCTTGCTGGAATTAGTATATGTGGCTAATACGATATATTGTCTTCTTTGTAGCAGGGGCTATGGAACTTCAAAAGTGGAGATGAACAAGGAACGAATACGATATATTGTCTTCTTTGTAGCAGGGGCTATGGAACTTCAAAAGCGGAGATGAACAAGGAACGACATGAGGATGAGTGTTGAGTTATTTGTTTGTACTTCTGGCACGTTAGTATGTTTATAATATTATTATGAGATATTACCTCAACACCACCTGAGATTCGATATAATTACCAAAACACCCTCTGAGATTTGAATAATTATATATATTATTACATTGCCTGGAGTTTGGATAATTAACCTTACACCCCTCTAAACTCCTAAATATTACAAGTCGACCCGCTAGATTAGGAGGTGTAATTGTTATATATGCATATGTTCAGAGCATTTAAATGTAATCTGTACAAACATGCATTGATGTTGTTGTAACTATGCATTAGTTGAATTATACAGTAAAGAAGGTAATAGTAATTATTCAAATCTTGAAAGTATTTTCGGTAATTATGGCAAATCTCAAGAAATGTAAATGTAATTATCTCTATTATTATTGGGTGTAACAATCGGACTTTTAAAGGAACATGATAAAATTGATTTTGGTCCAACTTGCTTCATCTGGTTTACACTCTTCGACAATGGGTGGTGTATAACATATATTTGGTCCCTAAATACGTCTGGGTGGTGTTAGTGTTGTAAAAACCAGCCGAGCCGGCCAACTCAATTGCTTAACGATGAACCAAAATTACAACTATCTAAAATACTTTTATTTTATATATGGTAAAAATATATATAAAACATATTTATGAGCATGCCCATGATGATGCCGGTCAAACCACTAGCTAGTTAAATCAATCGAACATGTAAATGACACTTCTGATTTTTAAACGCACTTTTTATTCATCAACGGCAAGAAACCTCGTAGCAGAAACCAGTGAAACAAAACATTTACAATAGCAAAGCACACTCAACTCATTATTCTTATTATTACAACATACGAACACCCTTAATTATTCCAACAAAGCAAACAGGGTGATCTACAGAGAAAACACTCCCGGTCGAGAAACATTAAATTCGTGCAGCAGTTTAACGAACTCCACCGTGACCGTCACAGAATTTCTCGCCGCCAGCGAACCGAAGCTGTTAGCGTCCTCGACGGAGCCACGACCGGCGAGATCAGAAATTGCCTTTATAATAATGAAAGGTTTCTTTTGCTGGTGGCATGCCAAGGCTACGGCGGCGCTGTCCATGTCAACGGGACCCACGTTGAATTTGTCATTCAAAAAGACTCCGTAGGCAGCATTGTCCACGTAAATGCTGGCGCTTGTTCCTCTTTGTACTATTGACACTTCGGGAGTTGTGGTTAGGCAATTTGTTGGGTTCACGCACTTCTCTAGTAATTCCGAGTCCAAGGACTATATATCATAACAAATTGTTTAAACATGTTATTGGAATAGAAAGGATTTGAATCAGTATATATTGCTAATATTATTGTGATCCAGGATATATATATATATAGATTGTGAGTAGTGATATTCCGACATATGAATTGTTACTATATTTGTATTGGTATTAACTTATTTTCTAGAAAAATTGCTAAAATGTCATATAATTCAGGCTGAGCACCATTGAAGTGTCGAGCCAAAGGTCCAAAGCCAATCCAACTCGGTCAAACCGGGTCAACTATCAAGATTACCATTTCGAATGGCCCAAATTTGGTCAACGCACATCTGCTATTAATAGACATATATATATATTGTTATTACTTGACATCAATAGCTTTGTCATTGAGAGGTTTCCCTAAACCTTTTTACTAATTTCCTTTTTTCTTTTTTTAATGCTCCAGATCCTAACGAACATTATTTGTGATTTCCAACGTACGTAAGATCAACCCATCTACTCATTTTAATTAGGTCATTTTGGCCTCGAGACAAGGTGAAATCGTCCCGAACCCCATCTAAATCACATATAGTTCACTAATGGAGACAAGAATATTTATATGAACCTGAAAGTAAAAAGACAATCTTAAAAGTGTAATATTATTACCTCTAAATCGCTGGCTATCTCGTAGTATGTTGCATTGACGGGCACCCAAAATATACGTTCTCTTTCCTCAAGTGTGCTATTGAAGGGGTAGACTCTCTCTTCTTGGAACCAAATATTACTTAAGAGATTATCAAGTCTGGCGTCAGGTCTGCCGAGCCCCTCAAGCACATAGACGGCATAATCTGCAAATTTTAGGTTTCCAAGTTTCCTTGAAAAGTCACCAGAATCTTCAAGAGGTAGTTTATTTTCTGGCCCATCCCAAAACCTCTGCAAGTATATATTATCTTTTAATAACAATTAATATATTATACATATTAATTGCTTAATTAATTAAAAATAAGGAAAAATAAATAGTACGAATTTAATTACCTGCCAAACCCAATGACCTGAATGACTCCAAAACTGAGGAATGGTGACATCTCCGATATGGAGAGATGGATCTACACTTCCAGCAAGTCCATAATGGATAACTCCTTTAATTCTGAATAAGCTCAGCAGAAGTTGTGTCGTAATCGCTGTATTTATCTTTAATATGTATTTTCACACAATTAACAGTTTCAAGAGTTAGTGGTATACAATTTTCCATCTACATTTATATAAAAAAATTAAGATAGATAATTAAATGAATTTTACTTTTTTAATATATTATAATATTATATTATTAGATGAGGAATGTTCAACGTTATTGAGTACCATTATTTGTCTTCCCACACTCATAATGGGGGTTACTACGTACGTTTTGCGCCATGTCCATGAATACATGTATAATAGTTGATGATAATATTTAAATTTATCTTTAAACATGGATATATAGTTCAGTCTCATCGAGGTATGGTCCTACCTGCACTAATATATAATGAGGGTTTTTGCTCTACAAAGCCCCCTAGATTAAGGGGTGAATTAAATACGTCGAACAACTTGTATTATAAACTATTTCAAGATCCCCGATTCTTTAATTTGAAATGGAATAAAATTTAACAACAATATTATAGTATGTATACCAGGGAAGATCCTGACACAACCACAACGACCCTTTCTCCAGAAATGCCTCCAAACGTAAACACCCTTCCTGTAAAAACACATATAATGCTAACGTGAGTTAATCTAAGAACTATATATAAAGCCATAACAAATATTAACATAATTTAGTTATTATTTTTTCTTTCTAATATATGTATATATCAGATCTATATACACATACACACAAACATATATATACCTGCAAATTCAAGGGTTTCATTATAGGAGGTGAAACTTGGATGGTCAAGAAGAAGGTTCATTTGAGAGTTGCTTTGAGTAACTATTCCAAGAAAAGGGCCATATCTATTGACCTTGTTGATTTTTCGTTGTGTTTTTCCACGAATTTCAGCATTTGCATTATAGTTTAATGCCAACAAAGTTAAAGTAACTAGAAAAAGAAGCTTGCTTATGAGAGCTGCCATTTTCCAATTCAGAATTGTGTGTGCAAATGTGTGTGTTTTTTGATGGACAATGGAACCACTATTTATAGAAAATGGGAAATGAATTAGATTTTTTTGAAAAAAAAAAAAATAAAATAAAATAATAATAATAATAATTACAACAACAATAGTAAAGAAGATATTTTGTGATTCCCATATATATCACATTGTGAATCAATAGTTCTCATGGGGTTAAAATAACCTAAACACTCTATATAAGTTGAATCAGCACTCAATCATGAATAAAATCTATTCAATTATTAATGCAGGTTAACTGTGTCAAGTCGGTTGATAGAAATGTATCTTACCATCTACCTAAAAAAGGTTTGGAGTTGTGATTTTAAGTCCTAGGTAAACCTTAGTATGTAAATATTATATATATATGCACGTACTTTCAACATTTTATCTTTTCATTATAATTGTTCACTGAAATTTAGGTTTGAACGACACTAAACAAACAAGAATATACTACAAAATAATTAAATTTTGGCTATCAAAATATTAATAGTCATGGCAGAAAAGTTGGTAGTTAATGATCCAAAATTAACATTATATAACATTTTGCTATTACATATAACTAAATATATAAATACATTTGCAACAGCTATATACCATATTGGATTTCTCGTAACTTGTACTGAAGCTAAGCATCATCGTCACGATTAATGTGTAGCAAATTACTTACTATCATCATTATTTTCTTTGAAGATCCGCTTTTTAACCGTGTTAACGGCTCAAATACTTTAATTGTAGTGATATATAGTTTGCTTATAATATCCACACTTAAAATTAGACAGCCCGTGTATTTAATTGAGTCATTGGAAAACCAATTACAAAGATACATAAATTTATACATTTTCCTAACATAATATATAAAACAATGTAAGATTTGCAAATACTTCCATAGAATTTTTACATTTTCAAAACTAATGAACTTATAAAACTCCAACAAAGTCGAATCATTTCATGTGACGCCGATTTAGACCCCTTCTCGTGTTTCCGCGTGTATAACAGTCTGCAAAGAATTGGACACAAAAATACAATGTTACAGTATCTAATAGTACATTTTTGTTGGTGTATATTAATTTGTCATTTAATTTAAATTATGATTGAATTTGCAATCATTGTCTCTGGATAACGTAGACATATCGTGTCGCAATTTAGGACCACCAAGAACAAAAAAACACCTGTGATAACACTAACTTTCCTTATTAAGAATCTAAAAATGAAGTATAATTTCTTTTTAAGAATCTAAAAATGAAGTATAATTTCTTTCATTTATATTTCACTGCAAAAAATCGGGACAGGATCAGCTACGACCAATTCATGTCTAGTACTAAACTTCATAACTTTAATTATGAAATTATCATAGCCGAAATAAATAAAATATTCTCATAAAAAATCCTATTTAGCTACAAAATTGATCGTAGCAGAATCTGAAATATAACTATGTATTGATAACTAATAATGTTATTATTTTAAGAATTTCATTTGTTACGAAAAAGTTGTAGCATAATTTGTGTCCCTAGTTGCTAAATTAATTTTGTAGCAATTTTTGTTTGCACATGTTTGGTTTTTGGTAATAACTTAAGAATTAAATAATGTAGTAACTGATATTTATATTAGAGTATAAAGATTTAATACTTAATTTTTCTATTTTATGCTTTGTTTCCTTAGTGATCGTTCTAGAATAATAATTGATTGCACAATACAAATTATACGGATACTCATTAAAAGTTGGACTCGTTAGTAAATTGACTTTAATAAAAAAATAATAATATAAGAATTTAAAGAAAAATATAGGTCCCTAAAATTAAATTATCATTGGCCCACATATTTCAGGTCTCAATAATTGAATAATACGGCCTCGATTCAGGACCACAAAAAGGAAGCACGTTTTTATAAAAGTTTCTGGCTTCTTCTTTAGTCCTATACAGAAGGACACTGACATAATTAAATTTTGCATGAGCTGTTAGAAAATCAGGTACTGGTCGGCAATTCACGCGGATAATGATAAGTCGGGATAAATTTATTTTCGAGTAAAATTATTCATATCTCATTGAATAAGCTATAGTGAACTCATGACTATACGTTAATGAGTAATCCACACGTGCCTATTTAGGTGGTGTTTGATATGATATTTGCCTCAAATATTATAATTGGGCTCATTTGATATTGGAGTTGATTAAAATACTTATTCATGCTTGGTGGGGAAGATTAGTTGACTCGATTATATAAATTCAATGACGTTTGGAGGTATGTCTGATTGGAGAGATTATATGATATTGTATGTCAATTTACTTAAATATCCTTTACCAATTTTGAAATTATTTTCCTTGTAGGGCCCAACTTTAGATGAAAATTGGGGATAATAAGTTCCCCCTAGACAAAATAAT
Source organism: Handroanthus guayacan (assembly GCA_014898755.1). Taxonomy (NCBI): domain Eukaryota; kingdom Viridiplantae; phylum Streptophyta; class Magnoliopsida; order Lamiales; family Bignoniaceae; genus Handroanthus; species Handroanthus guayacan. The sequence goes on from JACFYI010002305.1 coordinate 810,274, forward strand.
ATGGCTATTGATTTTTTTTTTGGGAAGTATTTGTGAATAATATAAATTAAAAGAATTAGTATATATTTTTAAAAAGGGTTGATTACATTTTACTACTTTGGAAAATTAGAAAATTATCAACCACTTAAAAATTATAAATTAGCTCCCATAAGCTTACGAAATTACCAAATCATTTTGATGGAAAATAACGAAATCATCAAGTTTTTTATTCTATCCCTATGCTTTGCCATTGTAATTTTAGAGGCTAAAATATGCTTTGTAATTATGAGATCTTGTAGTAGAGTTTTCTGTAAAATCATATTCCTTCAAGGTGTTTAATTGTAATTTTTTAAATTTAATACAACAAACACTTTTCTAATATAATTTTTTAAAATAATTTTCTTTAATTCCATTCTATAATTTTTTTTTAAAGAAATTAATATTAGTTTTTATTATTAAATATAATTTATTTAATTTTTTTTATATGTAATTCTAATACTATTATTATTATTATTATTATTATTATTATTATTATTATTATTATCATTTTTTAGAAATTATTTTAGAATTATTTTTAAAAATTACAGAAAAGTAATTGCATAAAATTTTTTAAAAACATAATTACGAAAAAAAAATAATAAAGAAAATTATACAATTTTTTAAAAAAATAATTACAGAAAATAATTTAAATTTAATCAATATTTTTTAAGATATTAAATTAAAAATAATTTTCAAAGTATGTTTAAAACAAAATCTTTAACAATTAAAATTAATCTTAATTTTTTTAAGAAAAATAAAAAAGAAGAAGATATAATGTGAAAGAGGGAATGGAGGTGATCTAGGAAAAAGCAACGTTAATATCAGGGAGTGTTAACTAGTCTTGGGGGGGCAACTCATTGTCTAGGCCCATCGGGCTTCCATTTTTTTCCCAAGCGGGCCCGTATTTTTTTATTGCCTTTATCGAACAATATATTAAAGTATTTGGGGCATTTTAATTGGGCCAAATTTTGGCCAATTTCAGCTATCAAATATAATAGAAGGGATTACAAATTTCAAATAATATATTGATTAGCTTTCCATTTGTTTTGGGTAAAAAATAAGGAGACTTAAAATAAAAGAGTAATATTTAAAATAAACAACAAATGTATATGGTTACTCGTGGATTCTTGTGGGTTTGATAAAAAAAGGGCAAATAATTAGGTTAAATTACCCGATTTATTGGGAACAAATATTAGACTTATTACCCATATTTTTTGGGGTGCTCAGGGCACACATGAATATTTGAAGAAGGCAATCCATGAGCAATAAAAGCAATCAAATTTACAGTAACTTCACCTGAAAATTTACATTTTTGTACATTTGAACTCCCCAAATCAAGTTTCATTTTAGAATTTAATCCTCAACCCCTATACAAAGTCACAAATGACCCTACTTATATAATTTAGCTAAGAATCCCACCAAGCCTTCCATTTTTCCCTCCTCAAGCTTATGCTATGAGTGCAGCCAAAGAAATTGTAATGGATGATTCAAATTCAAGATTGCTTTTAGGGTTCAACTGAAAACGGTTTAGAGTTGAGTTAAAGCCTTCTTTTATGAATAAAATTAAAATTTCACTTAAAACATAAGTATTCTTTGTCGTTGTGAGACTGCACTATCTAGCTCAATCTGCTGATGTGGACTCAAAAAATGATTGGTGATACTTTGCCGAAGCATTTTCCAACGGGAAAATATAGTAATATTAGCACTTGGCTGCACCTATATTGTAAAATGTAATGGACTCATGCCCACATTACCAAATCTCCTACCAAAAAATTTGCCAACCAATTAACCTCTTTTACCAAGCAGACCCATTGGCCCAAAAAATAAATAAGTAAACCAAAACTATCCTAGGCCCAATATTTTAACCCAAAATTCAGCCCAAGCTCATATATGTCAATTAGGCGCCCAGCCCAACAAGCACCATCGTTATCTGGTCAGTGAACAGGTCCCCACCTCACCTGATTACTGCAATTTCAGTACTGTGCATGCAGAAGAAACACACAATATACCCGAATACATCATCTAAAAA
>JACFYI010002305.1:812420-826381 GCA_014898755.1 Handroanthus guayacan
GGTTTGGATGATGAGTCGGGGGTGGCGCCGCCGGAGGAGGTGGCGCGTGCGGTGACGTTGGCTTTGCGAGGTGATTGCAGTGCGAGAGGAAGAAGAAAAGGAGAACAGCTTCTGAAGATTCTGCAAGAGAATGGACGAGTGGAGATGACTGAAGAAGAGAGATGAAGGGATGGGATTTGTCTAATTTTAGTCAAGGTTGTAAGATGAAATAATGATTGTGTTGCTGCAAATCTGAAAAGACAAAGACATATCATTGTAATAATGCATTGATAAATAATTGAAATTGGATTGTTTGTTCTATTAAAATTTATATATGTTATCTCTCTCCCTACAAGAAAAAAACTATATATATATATATATGTGTGTATATGTATGTTATTATCCATTTTGTATCGTTGCATTATTATCTTCTTGCAATCACGTTCTTGGGAACGAGATCTCATATTCCAAATGGTGTTCCATCTCCCATTCCATGCATTAAATACATGCCACGTATTAAATATTTTTTATGAAAATATTTAGTAATACACATGAAAATATTTAGTAATACACGTAGCATGTATTTAAAGGTATGGAATAGGAGATGAAACATCATTTTGGAATAGGGGATCCCATCCCACATTCTTTTTATGATTTGTAAGAATATGTCGTTTTGAAATTTTGGAACATATGATCAATTATTCTAGTTTTCAAAAAATAATAAATCAGTAACTATAATAGCATAAATATATGTTACATTATTTCTTACATAAGTCATCCTTTCTCAATAATGATCTTTCCCTTTAGGCCATGACTTGATCATGAGCTCATGGAAATAAGAAAATCCCTTATTTTTAATGCATGATTAGTTTCTTTTTTTTTTTTTTTGATAAATATGCTTAATTTCTTACTTTATTTTACAAATACTTGCAACATATATTACATCTATAAATGTAATATACTTAACTTTGGATATTGTACCTCCCATATTGTACACATGCAATTCCTTCTATAAATTGCATTGAACTGAATGACAATAATTTAGATCAACATTCAATCTTCAATGCATTGAAAGCACAAAAGATGTTATGAATTGTTGGAGTTTACTATGTGAAAATGCGAAACTCATTCAAAGCTAAAGTCGATGTGTGACAAATGGGGAGTAAATATCCCAAAGGAATAGTAAAATGCACTAATTTGTGCTTGCATGTCAATAAATGTTCAACACACGAAATTATCTATAAATGATTGTCACTTAACAAGTTAAGTAATGTTGAGCTGATTTGACTTGAACATCCAAAAGCCATTGAGAATATTGCAATTCATAATCTCAATTCAAATTAAATCGAATCAAACCAACTCAATCAAAAGAACACCCGGAAAAACACAACATCACTTCCACACATCTCACCCAATCGGACCCACAAAAACCTTCATGTCATCACTACATTTTCACACACAATCAACTCATTAATGAACTCGAATTAGAATACCTGCAAACTCTAGATTCATTATACACTAAACCCCTTTGACAAAAATACCCTTTTCCCGGGCTACAATGCCTATCTTCTAAACAAACACATCTCCCATCTAAAGCACAACCATCTTCATCCACAACCCCTCCTTGTCCAAATATTACCTCATCCGACCACTCACTCGCAAACATACCCTTCGGATCAAACTCCCTTTTCACTTCCAAGAACCTCCCAAAATTCAAATATTTCTTATCCACCCCAATAAAACCAATATTCCTATTCTTACCCCAATGTGGCCTCGCCCCATACTTAAAAAACGCCATTTGTTCAACTTCCTCCCACACATCTTCATTTAACCTCGGAGTTCTTGCATCATCGGATCTATAATAGTTAAAATCCACGACAACTGAATCCTCCTGCTGTCCTAAATACGCGTTAGATTTTCTTACAAAACGTATTAAAAACCCGTTGTAGATATCAACCCCACAGAAGTTTTCCGGATTTATATCCCTTAGTTTCTTGACATCGCGCATGAAATCTGCAAAATTTGTGGCTGGGAATATTGCTGTTGTTTCGTAGAAAAAGAGACCTTTGATTCTTGGATCCCATGCACAGGCGGTGTCTTTGATCGTCTGCGGTGAGTATAGACATGAACCGGAAGTTTGCATCTTTCCTTGGCGTCCGATCACGGGGTAGCTAGTGAAGATCAAGTTGTTTTTTAATCCGTTGGCTGTGATTTTCTTGTACTCGATGAAAGAGGATGCTAGAATGCATTTTGCATTTGTGTTTCTTGATTTCTCAGCAGCCTTTTCTACAAAGAAAAACATAAGATTTTACTCTTTGGTCATTTCCTATGTCCATATATAAATTAGCTCAAAAACAAGGTGAATTGATTTTATTTATGAGATTTTTTTCTTTTTCAGAGAGAAAGGATGAATAATTTAATCCTACAAATATCGATGCATCAATAACAATGAAAGAAAAATCCTCAACAACCGATTGCTACACAATAAAAATTTTTCAAAACTATCACACAAGAAATAACGGCCTCATAGTAATATTGGTGGAAATTTAACTCATGACTTCTGAGATCATGAAGCTCTATCTTGTCACCAGCATGAGGTTGACATTATATGTACGAGGATTAATGTTTGATATAATTATTGCATAAGGGTAAAATGTTCTTCCTAAAAGGCATTAGAAAATGTAATAATACAATACATGCATTCAACCTCAATTTTCCATTTTTCACTCTTATATATATACACCCTATAATTACAAAAGGGTAAAATAATCTTTTTAATAGTCCTGAGAAACATTCCACCATATCTTTGTTATAATATATTAATTTTCACTCCTATACCTACACAATAATTATATATCATCAATCAACTATATATCCCAAGATAATTAATTATAATTTGAAACCAATTAATGAAGGGTATGTATTCATGTAATTACATACCTGATGCTCGAACTGATTTAGCAATTAGAGCAAAATTGGATTGAAATCCCACAAAATCATTGACTCCATCTCCAGAAGTGTTCAAAGGAACACGAACATCGTATCTGTAGACAGCAGTATGCCTTGATGGGTACCATTGAATGTCACCAAACTCATATTTCTTTGCATGATCAATGAATTCTTCTTCTATACCACTATCGTTTGTGAAGTTCAATGTAATGCTCCTCTTGAATCCATGTTCCAGTGAGAATGTCACCTATATAATAATATAGATATAATTTTACATTGTTCTCAACGTCAAGTAATTTTATAAACAATTTATAATTATTTGTAGTTCATTTAGAAGTTGAAGGAGATTGTACAGCTGCTATTCAAGCAGTGAACTCTTATTCTTCACTGCTTAATGCCATTCGCCCACTTATTGATAATGCTAGAAGCTGTCTAGATTATGCTCAAAAAGTGTCTTTTAAATATTTGAGAAGAATAGCTAATTGTCATGCTCATTTCTTGGCTAAGAATGCCATATGGTTTAGGGATAGTGAATGATCCGAAAGTGACATTCTTGTATCTGTTACTGGCTTTTGATGCCATTTGATTTATAAAATTACCATATTCATCTCAAAAAAAAAAAAAAAAATTTAATGTTAATTTTGAATATGTAACTGAATGAGCTGTTTCCTAAACTAGGGTTTTCCCGGATTCTGACTTTTGGATTCTTTATTTTAATTAATATTTCATTATATATCACATATCAATTATATGTGAACTCAGGAATTGTCATATGTGTATATTTTGATATAGTAAAATATTCCTCAACTTCATATAGATCAAATATGACTTGAATAAAGAAGAGAACTTAGCAATCTACTTGGGAAGTAAGCTTTTTTCCTAAAATATTAAGGAAAGCTAGAAATCCTGAAATAAGTTAATTAATTAGTTCTAAAAAGAAACCAACTTTTCAAGAAGGCTAATAAAAACTACTCACATTTCATTCAATTCAAATCCCGATGTATATCCTCAATAATGAATTCAAAGAAGATATATATAAATCAAACCAACTCCCAATTTTTCATCTTTTTTTTTTTTTAATGTGTAATATATATTAAAATTATCAAATATTTTCTTATAAAAATATTACAATTAAATGCAATATATTTACACACAAAAATATAAGATATTTATATTTACTGACCTTAGAAATAACTCCCAGTACTCCCAAGGACACTTTCACAGCATTAAGAAGCGGGTCACTTCCCTTCAAATCTACCACTTTCGCGAAACCCTCTGATTCTTTAGCAGGAATTATTAATCTAACCCCAATAACATGATCATGAACTGCTCCACCGTGGCCCCACCACGAACTGCCGTGCGCGCCGGTACTTATCACCCCGCCAACACTAACACCCTCCCAGTACGGCGCCGCCACCAGGCTCAGCCCCTCCGCCTCCACCCTATCGATCACCGCCCGAAGCCCGACTCCGGCGTCCGCCGTCACGGCAAGATTCGCAGCATCAACATTAATACTCGTGTTGTACCTTTCCGTACTTATTAAAATCGCATTTTGCTCAGGACATGCGAGTTTTGGAATGGTGTGTGAAAATTTGGAGACGACTTTTACCTTTTGTTTGTTCATGTTGGCGTTAGCTACGGCGGAAATGAGCTCGGATTCGGTGGTGGGGTACACGACGGAGCTGACGTGGCAGTCTTTCCGATCGGGCCAGACGCCGTAGGAGTTGTAAAGGGTGCAGCCGGTTTGGTTACATTGGACCGGGTTCGGTGGTGGCATGGCATGGAGAAGGGTTGAACACAATACGACAAGGATTAGTGTCGTATAACGTAGAAGTTTTGTGAAGTCAAAGTTTGCCATGGAAATTATGGGAATATTTGCAATAGTGTTATGAATTAGTTAAAGTATGGATAGGTTGGAAGGTTGCGCTTTGAAGTGAAGTTAAAGACTACATAGCTTGGATTGAATACTAAGATTTGGACATTTTTGTCCTTTCACGTATTTTATTGCCAGGAAATCTCTCTCTCTCTCTCTTTTCTTTCTTTCTTTCTTTCTTTTTTTTTTTTTTTTTTTTTATTTCATTGTACGAATACATAAAAATATATTAGTGTGTATTAATCCCAATTATGGGATATGATGATTTTAATGGAATATAATATAAATATTCTTTTTTTCTTTGATAGATGATTTGAATTACTATTTTATGGAATAGATTAGTTTATAATTAGTTGGATTATTGGATGGGGTCTTGATTTTTTGAGTTGCAAGTGAAAAATTATGCACCTCATTCAGAAGGCCACCTGAGGTAAAAATTTAAGAAAAAAAATAGGTACATTTTTGTAGTATCTATTATGTGAACATAGACTATAATTCGATTTGAATACATTCAAAGTAATATTGGATCGAGCATAAAAGTTACATATATATCATTAGTAATGGTTTATGCAAATTTGGTGAACTATGTATCTTCAGTGAAATCCTGAGCTCGATATTCCCGATTATCTGCTCCTTCAACAACATTAGGACCTTCTAAATCCTCTCGCAGGTAAACTTCGTTTAATCGTCTTTTGATGTATATTTGGTCCAAGCTTTAGTATGGTGCTAGAGTTCATTCATACTCGTCCTTTCGCGTTTATAGACTTTGACCGTCTTCCTATGATTGAAGGGCCCATTTAGCTTGCATCCTTCAATTGCAACATGTGAAGGACTTTTGCACGCTTTTGGTTGAAGTTTCAGCAGAAGCAGCGCGCAAAGAGTCTTTCAGGTAGATTTCCTAACTTGAGATAACGTTCTTTTGCTGTCAATGCCTGAAAAGCTGCTATTTTTAAGTTGTTTTAAAGCACTGAGAAGCTGTTGTATTTGGTAAACACTATTATAGGAGATTTTAATTTCCCTTTTTTTTTTTAAATATAAATCTGAATATTTGGTTTTACAGAAGAAAGGAAAATGATTAACAATGATATCGACTTGAATGCGGCTGAAACTTCAGCTGCTTCATCACATGAAGATAGTGAAGACAATCGAAATCAACACGATGCTGACAAATCATGCGGGAACCAAGAAAATGGACCTAGAACTTCATAGTCTGGATTGGCTGGCTCTAGTATTCAAAACGGAAGACCATTGTCTTCTGAAACTCTTGCATTGGTGTGTGACGAACAAGATACAACGTTTATGACTGCCGACAATCAACCTACAAACACAGAATGTAATAAAAGGACAACTAATTCATCATCCACCCCAAGCCTTATGCCTTTATATATTGAACAAGAAAAGCTTGTATTGACAAGGTTACATAGTTTTCTGAATAGACTTATCACTTGTGGCTTCAATGGAGGTGATCCCATGTCTTCTTATTCCCTTAACTTCTCTCCAGTTATTGGAAACAACAACTTAGACAACAAAGTGACCGCAGTGGATGAACCAATACAAATTGAGGTTGTGAAACCTTTTTGTTCTTCTGGAGTTAAAAACTTGAGAATGTTACTGCAAGTAGAAAACTTATTTTGAGTATAATCCTTTTGGATAAGTTTATAGAAATATATGTGATCTTTACTAAAATTTTTGCATATAGTTGTGTTTTTCCCTTTGAAATAGACTTACTGATAGTATGGTTTTGGTAGCCTTCTCCTCCAACAACTTTGATGGCTTATAGAAGTTGCCGTAAATCTCACACCAATTCTTGAGCCTAGAATAGATGTATTCGGTCCCGACTGTATCACCCCAAAATAAGATGCCTCCACTGAGAAAACATTACAAGTTATTACACAGAAGCTGTTCAAAAGCAGGTACAAGAAAATGAAGATCCTTTTCAACCACTTGGTACATCTCTTTAAATTCTACTGTTTATCTGTTTCTGAGTAGCACTAACCGGTGTGAAGGGAAGTTCATTCCATGAATGGATGCTATATCAAGATCTGATGATCGGGCCACAATGCCTTCCTCAAGAACTCGGCATGCTTCATTCACCACAGGAAAGAATATCATTTCGATGATTTCTTGGTCAGTCACAGATATTGGCTGTTGCAACAAAAAGGTCAGTTTTTCATTTCATCTACCACTTATACGTATATGGTGATCTATTATCTTTGATATACAATGATGGAGAAATTTCAAGGAACATGATTCTGTGCTTGTGGATGGGAATTTTTTGAGGTACAAACCTTTTCACTTCTGTTTATGTTGGTGAGTTTTGCAGACTTTTCAATAGTTTCTATTACGGACAAATCAGGCTTTGGCTTACTTCCCATTTCGTATGTATAATAGCCCTTTCCACTTTCTTTACCTGCAACTCGAAATGACTTGCTTGTCATAAAAAACACTCATAATAAACAAAATTGTCCCAATTTTCGGACCCTTGCTTTCCTTTTACTGAAACTAGAATGTGGAAATGATATTAGTTTCTCGATTAGGATCCTTGTTGGTACCTTGACGACCACTTTCCATCATAAGTTGAACCAGCGGGGAACCGAAACTGCGGTCTGGAAAAGCAGCGGCAAACTCTTTGACATCCTTTAGATAAACTTGATATCCCATTGCATCTTGAAGCCTAGCAAATTGAAGTTAAAAGTTTTTCAGTTTTCTTGCAATAGTTTTTGAGCTATTGAGAAATGAGAAATATAATACATAACTGGAAAGGTCCAAATTCCATGCCAAATTCTGTGATAACTCTGTCGATATGGAAAATATCTACTCCCAGATTGGCCAAGATTTCTGCTCCTCGTGTATAGGGGAAGAAGCTTCGTTTGACCGCAAATCCAGTAGCATTTTTTACAACGATTGGAACTTTCTTGATAATCTTTGCGAATCTGATAAGGTCTAGTATAACTTGTTTAGAAGTGGTCTTTGTCTGAACTATTTCCAGGAGAGGCTTCACATGAGCAGGGCTACAAGGGAAATGCAGTTAGGATACAGTCAGAAGTACATACGCAAGATAGAATATATATGTGTGTGTGTGAGAAAAGTAATGGGAATGCCATGTATCTGGTGATGTCTTCTAGTATGGAAAACTCGACTGTTGTGAATTACTTCTATTTGCTCCGAACTGTGGAGGCCTATTGTTACCTTAAGAAATTTATCCCCACGATACGATCTTTGAAACTTGTTCGTTCTCCAATGATGCTGAGATTAGCAGCAGATGTGGTCGAAGCCAAGATGCATTGAGGAGAGCAAACGTCCTCAAGTTGTTCAAAACTTGATTGTTGTAATAATATCTCCGCATCAACAGCCTTTGTCAGAACACCCATTGTCAGTCATAAGAAATAAACTGCTATTACTTAGAAATGAAGAGGGAAATAGATCACCTCTATCACCATATCAACAGCTTGAAATTCTTGACAATCTAGAACGCCTTTAAGAAACGTGAAGGCCTTCTTAACCTTATCTGGCTGCAAATGTCCTTTAACAACTAGAGTTTGAAGATCATCTGAGACATAAAAATGTTAGTCGAAGGTACTTCACTCTAGTCTTAGAACCACAAATAGTAAGATGCTTACGTCTTAGTTCTTATAAATCCCTTCATTTTCAAGAAAAAACTCGATTTTGCTGGAGGACCAGATGATATCTGTTATCTTTTGTGAGCTATCCATAAAATTACTAAGACTTGTAACTTACCTTCTATTGATTCCATTAGCTTCTGAAGGTTTTGGACATTGATCTCTTTCAGTATCACTTGTATACCACTGATAATAAGAGCTGTAGCAATGCCAGAGCACATAAAACCACTACAAATAACTGCAACTTTCCCTATTCTCTGTGGGCTTAGCCCTGAGTCAGAAATGCTGGGTGCCTATATCACGTAGAATAACTTCATTTAATAAAAAGGAAACATAGTTTAAGATCTATATACAACAAGAATGTTAAGGGGCATCATCTTGAGGGGCTGTTGATCCATGATATAATAGAGGATCCCACTTCGTGAGTAATATCTCTACTGAATTATGATCGATACCTTTGAAGTTGCACGTTCTGCAAAAAAGGCGTGAACAAGGCCTTTTGCAGAATTTGACAGAACTAATTCTTTAAATACTTTGTCCTCCTGCAGTTGAGAGTACGTAACCTATCATTAGAGGATGAGTTTTAAGACGAGGGTGGGAGAGTACGAGAGTTGCACTAATAATTTAGGACTCAAAGAAATAAATTATATATCCATATTGTAACATGATTTATGTGTACAGAGGAAACCATCACCTTTACAACACCAGAAAGCCCTCCAAAATGGAGACCCTCTTCAATCACATCGAGGCAGGCAGTGTAATGAGGCATGTTCGGGAAAGTCTTCATTGCATATAGTCTAGCATTATCAAGAACCTCATAAGATGAATCAACAGATCCCAGTTTTTCTGTACTTTTAAGAGAACTGGTATGAGGACTAAGGCCCTCTACGATGTCTAGTGCCCATCGACGAGCTGCAGTTAAGAGCTCCTCAGAAGATACAATAGAGTCAATTAGACCATACTCCTTTCCTTCTTCAGAAGATACTATCTTGGATGACTGCAAGATGTTAGAGGCCATTTTTGGGAAAAAGGAAGAGAAAAAGACACACTTGGTTTGAGTATCTCTATAAAGAAGGAAACTTGAAACAGAATACAGACATAGCTTTAAACAAATCAAGCGTGTACACCAAGAAGCTGACTTACCAACATCATCTCCACAGCTTTTGACACTCCAACAAGCCTAGGAAGACGCTGAGTACCTTATCATGAACGTGTGATTTCTTAGGCCAAAATCCGGTACAAAAGTACTGTTGAGAAGGACACAGAATTACGATTGCATGGAGATATATATATACCTCCACAACCAGGAATAACCCCAAGCTTCAGCTCAGGCAACCCGAGCTCAGTTCTTGGTGTTGCTATCCGTGCAGCACAACCCTAAACAAGGTAACCGCCCAAGCAAACCACATTTAGAGGATGTTTGGACAAGCTTATTTGACACATATTATAAACTCTTACATCTTATAAGATGATAGATCTTATTTAAGAAATAAGTTGTTGAAGTATTCTGAATAAGATCTTGGAGCTTGTAAAATGTTAATAATGACGTACTTGTTATTAATACAGTTAAAATGAAGAAAGTATGTTAATATCTTAAAAGTAAATTTATAACATTATACAACATGTTTTCAAGAGCTTATAGGCTCATCGAAATACCCTCTTAGAATCTCGGCACATGAAAAAATTAGTGATATGAAGGTTCAAGGGATGAAATTGGTAGAGAAGTGAACCATAGCCAATTCCAAGCCGCCTCCTAGAGCAAATCCATCAATGCTAGCAACAGAAGGTTTATTGCCATCTAGACCACAAACAATTCGAGTTCTTAGTCAAGATTTTACTGATACATTCAAAGAAACGTATCAGAAAAGATATACAGAATACCTTCTATTATGTTAGTAACGAGATCAACTGATGCAGATGGTAAAAGTGAAATATCCCCTGGTATAACGAAAACGAAAACCTATTACATCACCTAAATTGGCTTTAAGATCCATCAATAATTGACTAAGATAATCAAGATTTGAGTTTGTTTACGTAGTACCAGTTTGCTGAACTTTCTGGACAACATTAATGTCAAAACCACCACAAAATTTACCATTAGCACCTGCAAATAAAGAATTGTATCAGGTGCAGAACAAAGTTCCTCTCTCGTTCTTGTTACGATTATGTTGAAATCTAACTTTGTCCCCGTTGCCCTCCAATATTACTTAAAATACAATCAAATTAACCAAAAATGTCCTAAGGTTGCACATAACATTACTAACAGAAAGATTTTGCAAAGGTAATTACCAGTCAAAACTATAGCTTTAACATCATCTCTCCTCATTGCTTCACTATACTTTGCCTGCAGCTCTGAGATGACTATCATTCATAATATATATGTTAGGAATTTTATTTCCATGCACATTTAATTAATTGACAGTATTGTAAGAAAAAATTCGACTTAAATTATTGATATTCTTTGAGGATGAGTGAAAAATAGACTTTTTGAATACCTGAAAGTGATAATGCATTAACAGGTGGATTGTGAATTGTGATAATTGCAATGCCATCATCCCCTATTTCCATGTTAACTGATGCAACATTAGCCATTGTTCTGCACTTGAAAAATTTGAGGATTTTTGACTTGTGGAAGGAGTCCTATATTTATAATGCTGAAAGAAGTTTTGATACTCAGGTTATATGTAGCGATAGTTCAGAGAAACAAAATTACGTTTAGGATCATAGATATGGCTTATGATGAGTAGAGAGATAGATCCTAGTTCTAGTTAGATTGGGAGCTATTTGAACAGGAGTGGTTCCTCATAGGTTAATAGCATTATTTTCAAAAGTGGACCGAGTATAAAATTGATGATCTTATTAGTTATTGGTTCAACCAGTGTACTATTTTGATGAAGTAAAAATTTGTTTTAATTTTATTTATGTTTATATAGTATTTAAACATTAGTCAATAAATAGAAAGGATTCCAATAATATAAGAAAGATTGTGGATTGTTTTCCCCCCTTCTTATCGAGTGTTATTGAGTGCCAAGAATCCAAAATTATTTGTTAGTCTACCCTAATCTTCACTAAATGCAATGCTCCTCCCCAATCTAGTCATGAGTACCAAGCTAACACTTGCGCCCATCCACAAGTAATAAGTAGAAGCTAGCGTGGTACATTGACACCGATTTGCAGCCTTTATCATACAAGTGAAGAAAGGATACCATCGCTTGCTTATTGCAATAAATGCAGCATTGGATTCCTAGAGGTCTAGTAAGTAGTTGCATAGCCTTGCGATGAGCTCGTAGATTGTGGGTTCGAGTCCCATATGGAATACTGAAGAAAATGATAACCAAAGCTATAAACAAATACTGGACACTACGTTTGCCCCTTTTAACGAAAAATTGAGTTGCTTGCGGAGTAACAAATTGGAGAAATGGATCCAATTAAATTAGTTGTATTTAATAGAATTTTCTCCCTACAAGCCGAAACAAGAATTTAAACTATTGCTTCGCTTTTCCTCTGACTGCCGGTGTTAGTTGCTACACAGTCTCAAAATATCAACTATATGAAGGTTTATGGACTAATGGAACAATAAGAGAAAAAGAAATTGGTCCTAGCATCAATCATCAATAACCTACAAGAGCAAGTAAAGATAGAAAACCAAAGTGAACTCCATTTTCAACAACATTAGCAATTAAAATAGCCTGTAATAACAATTGTTTGATAGCACAAGGCCTCTTCCTTTTATTTACTGTATTCATTGCGCCAACAGAATGCCACGCCTGCTGCTTAACCTTCAACAAAACAAAACTTCGCCAGAGAAGACCATCGGTATTTGCAGAATAACGGATGTCTTATTCACCCTTAAAAAAAAAAGTTTTTCCCTCTGTTTCATACTGAATTTCCTTTTCTCTACATGAAATGTACATCATTCTAATGACAAGAAACCCCAAATATATAAAAAAAGAAGGCAAAAGGGAAAGAAGAAAGAATTGCATGTAAGACAATGGATGAAGAGAAATAAGAATGGAAAGCAAAAACTAAGGTCAATGGCCAAGGCAAGACAAGCCAATGTCACATGCTCCCTGTTCTACCTGGAGTAGTGTTTGCTGGTTTGAATTTAGAGATATCCACAAGGTCTCCAAATAGCTTGTCCTCTGGCTTTGTCGGCTTTCCTGATGGTATCAAGGAGGGCGCGGAGGAAGAATTTCTCAGGGCGCTGTCATCTCTGATGGATAATCCCAACATGCTCTGCTCCATAAACTGGGGATTTTGTTGGTGACCTGGGCCATAACCATAGCCATAGCCATAGCTGGCCATTTGGTTGGCGTACATCTGTTGAGGATATATAACACCCATCTGGCCAGATTGCATAAGTTGAGGATACATGCCCATTTGGTTGCTCGGGACAGCCTGATTGTACATTCCAAATGGCTGGTTGTTAGTTATGGTCTGTGATCCATGAAGATATGTGCCACTTAGTGATGGCTGGGATTGACTGACTGCTACTTGTGTTCCTCGCAACTGTTGAGGCTGGCTAATGGCTGACTGAGTTTCGTCTAGTTGAGCTTCCCAAGGGGGAGGAGGAAATGCACTGCTAACTTCAGCACCTGCAAACAAATATAAAAGCAGCTCAAATATTTTTTCTAAGACAATGTGTCGACGACAAAATAGTAGAAAGAACTGAGGAACCAAGATTATATCATTCAACAAGTCTAGATAATGACCTAATCAAGTCATGCAATGGATTTTCCAAAAGACACAAGGAAATAAAGATTTTCAATTTCTTCTAAGTTATCTGAAGAACAATATATCTAGGATAGAATAGAGATGCACCGTAAACAGGTGAAGCTGGTTGCTGTTGTTGGGTTATCTGACCATTCCAGGCAGAAGCAGAACCTTGCAAGTGAAGTGATTGTTCATATTGAGGTAGCATAGGACCAGAAACACTTCCATTTGGGTGTAAAGAAGGTTCCGGAGCTTGGGCATTTGTTTGTTGCTGAAAATGAGGTGATGAAGGATACCCTTGTGCAGTAGAATTTGAAGATTGATAGTTGTTACTCTGAGAGAACAGGTCAACAGGAGTGAGAGCATTCTGCTGGGATGCAACAGGGCTTGCTGGCTCAGGCTCGCCCACAGGGACAAGTGCCAGAGAGTTTGCTGTAGGTGAATTGAAGCCATCTCCACTCAGAAGATCTATCATAGGATCGATTTTGTTTGGAGTTGTCAATTGGCCATTAGTTGCTGGAGGAGCAGGAAGCGATAACTGTGTCCCTGCATTAGTACTTGATGTGGATCTGCAAATGATATTTGGATCTTAGATGATAGATAACACTACAGTTCATTTCGATTTTAAGTACATAACAGTGAGAATCAAAGCACAGAGGACCGCCAAGTTCTGAAGTTTGGTTGCCAAATTGGAAAAATCAGATGCATCCATGGTACAACTTTGGCTCTGGGCATAAATTTCTATATCAAGAGTTAACAAATTACTCAAGTCAGAAACTATGAAAGCCAGTGATAATTTTACATGATTTAGGTAAAATCCATCTCTT